>JAVLUX010000025.1:792500-985000 GCA_032164185.1 Moxostoma hubbsi
CATCAACATTAGTAAATACATTCCTATATTGACTGTAATCACATTGAGAATCAACGGGTTCATCCAAAAGCTGAAAATGTGTCTTTCAGTGACTTTATATGGAGTTAGGATGAACATATGGTGCATTTTTAACTGTTCTGAGACCAGTGCAGACAGACAGCACACTGGAGGTTAAGTCATGCACTACATAGGGAGCAAGGGAGCATCCTATAGCTCTCCTATAACTGTTCTGAGACCAGTGCAGACAGACAGCACACTGGAGGTTAAGTCATGCACTAAATAGGGAGCAAGGGAGCATCCTATAGCTCTCCTATAACTGTTCTGAGACCAGTGCAGACAGACAGCACACTGGAGGTTAAGTCATGCACTAAATAGGGAGCAAGGGAGCATCCTATAGCTCTCCTATAACTGTTCTGAGACCAGTGCAGACAGACAGCACACTGGAGGTTAAGTCATGCACTAAATAGGGAGCAAGGGAGCATCCTATAGCTCTCCTATAACTGTTCAGAGACCAGTGCAGACAGACAGCACACTGGAGGTTAAGTCATGCACTAAATAGGGAGCAAGGGAGCATCCTATAGCTCTCCTATAACTGTTCTGAGACCAGTGCAGACAGACAGCACACTGGAGGTTAAGTCATTCACTAAATAGGGAGCAAGGGAGCATCCTATAGCTCTCCTATAACTGTTCTGAGACCAGTGCAGACAGACAGCACACTGGAGGTTAAGTCATTCACTAAATAGGGAACAAGGGAGCATCCTATATCTCTCTATGCAGTTAAGTGCGTTCACTCCTAAAATCTGATCTAAAGTTCAGTTTCAGGCTGCAGATGATGTTTGGACACTCAACATGTTTGACACACATGGGACAATGATCATCAGTACATAGATTCAAAATGTATAATGTATCATTTTATTTTAACATGGTTGGCAGTGATTGGATGATCCTGGGCATTACTTTGAATCTGAATAAATTATGCTAATTTCTATAAACATGAATATCCAACACTCCTGCAAACATAAAAACAATCTGATGAAAAAAATCGGACTTTCTATAGCTTGGTATTATTTACAATTCCACAAATTAGTCCCGCTGTCCACATATGTGGACATACATTTTCAGTGCTGGGTAGTAATGTATTACATGTAATATGGATTACGTAATCAGTTTACAAAAATCAAGTACTAGTAATTGGATTAAATTGCATTTGAAAATACTCATAATCAGACTACAGTTACTTTTTATAGATTACATGATTACATATTAATTAGTCAATGATCATTTTAATATCAATATCATCATATTTTACCCCGAAGCACAATAGTCTCACAGATGAACCTTTTGAACAGTAAGATATACGCCTCAGTTAAGGAATAGATGATGGACTATTATTAAGTAATAAGGGTTAAATGTAAGTGTAGCTGTTAGCTTTGACCTAACAATGTCATTGCTGTTGATTTCAGGTTCGTTACTGTTTGTTCATGTAATGTTTTAATTGTTTTATGCACTTAAGATGAACTAGATATGTTTTAAAATATATTTCTTAGTACCTCACCAATAGTGGTTTACTTAGACTCATGATTAATTGCTTAATTGCTTCAAAGGATCAAATGGATGCCATCTCTAAGGGTCCTGCCAACAGGGTACACAATAGTCAAAATTGCTAAATGTGCAGCAATATGGAACAAAGCCCATCAGTCTGCTGAGTGCACTGCATGAAACTTGATATAAAACTTAACACAATTGTTCCTTTTAAAATATTTAGCTGTTTTAATATATTCTTGCTGTTCAGAAGATAATATCTTGCACCTCAGTTTTGGAATAGGTGATGGATTATATCATTCATTTAATGTTTAATGCAAAAATGTCATAAGGAGCTTTTTTTGTGAGGATCTTTCTGTTAGTACAAAAGAATGGAAAACATTTTCTTCCTCTTTGTAGTTTTATGTTAAAAATGACTGTCCTACTCAAATGCATGTGACATCAAATAAAACAGAATTAGGTTGAAAGTAATCCAAAAGTAATCCGATTATATTACCCACCAATAATCAAATCTATGTGATTACATTACTGATTTTTTTTTGTCATGTAATTTCACAAGTAATCCACCCAGCACTGTCACTTTTTAGGAAATCTAAAATATATATATATATTTTTTTTTTCTTTTTTTTTAGGCGCTACTTGTTACAAATCAAAAGGGAAATTGCAAATGCACACAGTAGTCACGCTCAGGTCTCAGGAGGTTAAGCTGGGATGGTTTTATGTACCTTTTGTGTTTATTTTTGGTTTGACTCACCTGTGTTGGTGTAATGGTGTTGGTGTCCTCTGAGGCCAGACACTTGAGTAGGGTGGTTTTGCCAGCATTATCTAAACCCAACAGCACTATCCTCAACTCCACCTCTGAAGATCCTTTCAGTTTCTGTATGATTGAGAGCAAGCCCTGAGGAGTACAAAGGATACCATCATTTAGTCAAACTGGACTACACTATAACTACATTACTGAACTTTTCCAAGATTTTATTTTCGTCAAATGTTGTTGCTCTTTTGCGTACATTTGTATTGTTAAAATACTAGTCAATGGATGAGATATAATGGTGGGAAGCCAGATTCAAGCTTTGCATGGGCACCATGGCTCAAAGTGTCAGAGTATGGGCTCTGAATGCTAAGCCACAGCTCTAATCAGTTTTTCCAGATCTGATTTAACCAACATGATCAAACACAGGAAATCGACATGTTGCTTCCGAATGTTCAAGTACCTTTAAATCACACAGGTTCTGGTCTCGTAGGAACCAGGAAATAGTTGTGTTCACATCGGTGAAGTTGATTCGGAGGTTGCAAGTTAGGGTTTGGGGTAGGAGGTAAGGTTAATTAAATATGCATTCCTGTTGACTATATTACATAATTAACAACTATAAATGCAAGTCTTTTTTGGCGCCACTCTGTTCATTTTGATACAAGTGTTCTGTCTCGAGGCTAAATAGCCCCTGTCCAAACTCAATGCAGTTCTGGTCCAAAAATGTGGCTTTGGGCCCTCCTTAAATGCAAGTCTTCACTCTTAATGTATCAAAGCTTAAGTATGTAACATACTTCAGTGTTCAAATACTGTCTTCCATCCCAGCTTAATATGCAGTGACAACTATAAGTAAGCCATTCATAGGTCATTATTCTCGAAAACTGTAAACACTGTTAAATTTACATTTAGTCATTTAGCAATGAGGAACAAATGAGGAACATAGCATGCAATCTGTCATACAAAGTTCAACAACATTTGCAGTGTTGTACCGCCAAGCTCCCATGGTGGCTGGAGAATTACAAGTGCTAGCACAGAAGTAAGAAAGAATAAGAAAGAGGATAGGTTAAGTGCTCACAGAACAGGTGTGTTTTCAGCTGGTTCTTCAACGTTGAGATGGCATCAGCAGCCCATGTGGATGTTGGAAGCTCATTGTGATGGGACCACCGGTCACCGCTTGTTCATAGATCCCAGAGAGCGAGTTGGAGCATAAACATGGAGAAGTGAATTGAAGTAAGAGGGTGCGGTTCCATTAACTGAGCTAAGAGTCTAAGCCTTAGCCCCAGCTACAGGTAGCCAGTGAAGTAAAATCGAGAGCGGAGTGACATGAGCCCTTTTTGGCTGATTGAAGACCAGATGCGCTGGAGCATTCTGGACCATCTGCAGTAGCTTAACTGTGTTCGCTGGGAGGCCAGCCAACAAAGCATTACAGTAGTCCACTCTTGAAATGACCATAGCTTGGACCAAGAGCTATGCAGCATATTCAGACAGAGAAGGTCTGATTTTCCTGATGTTGTAGAGCACAAATCTGTCAGACCGGCGGTTGATGAGATGTGGGCGGTAAAATTAAGCTGGTCATCTACCACCACTCCCAGGTTCCAGGTTGTTCTGGTTGGTGTTAATGTAATAGAACAAAGATGAATAGTAAGGTTGTGGTCAACAGATGGGTTGGCTGGGATCACAAGGAGTTCTGTCTTGGCAAGTTTGAGCTGAAGGTGGCGAGAGGCAGGCAGAGGTACAAGCTGAGACAGTAGGGTCATCAGGCTGGAATGAAAGGTAGAGCTGCGTGTCATCTGTGTGGAAATGGTAGGAAAAGTGTGCCTCAATGGTCGGTCCTAGTGATGTTGTGCATATTGAGAAGAGGAGGGGTCCAAGCACTGATCCTTGTGGGACACCACTGGTCAGCTGGTGTGACTTGGACACCTCTCCTCTCCAGGAGACCTTGAAAGATCTGCAAATGAGGTAGGATTCAACCCATCCAAGCACAGTTCCTGTGAAGCCCAGTTCAGAGAGGATGGATTGGAGAATCTTGTGGATCACTGTGTCGAAAGCACAGAACTTTGTCTATGTGGCAACATTCCTCTGTTTGTTTTGAGCGACCCACTAAGACGTATCACACAAGTATCACATAAAATGATAATACATATAGATCAGAAAGGCAAGGAATATAGCAGACAAGGGTGTTTTAACAAGCACAGATTAAGCCTTGTTCTTAACTGAGCAGAATATGACTCTTGAAACATGACTTAATCTGCGTTTGGGAAACTGGAAGTTTTCAGCCAAGTTGTTGTCCATTGCAATGCCATCGAGCTAAGTTCTTCATCCATGAAGAATGAAACACAATGCAGTTGGCCAGGCCCTATTCGTGCTATGGAGGCTTACAGTAATGAGATTTATCTGGGTCATGTGACCTATCTCTGACTACTTTAGCCTCTTTCTTTATGTAAGATAATGCTAATCATCACAGAAAATAAGCTAATATGTTCTCAAACCTAAGCAGTGCTGAATACGTTTATATTATTAAATGCACTACATTAACATTTGTGAGTTTGGCAGATGCTTTTATCCAAAGTGTGTTTAAGGTAAACATTTTTATCAGTCTATGCATCCCCTGGGATTCAAACCCAAGCCCATGGCCGGGCAAGCGCCATATCCTACAAGCTGAGCAACATGAACAAAATAAAACTACTTGAAGTTATTGTGCTCATTACAAAACAACGAGTGAGCACTTTATAATTAATTTTACAGTCTATTATAACATGATTTTAAACAACATTCAGGGGTTTTAAAAATAAAAGTTTACTTTGGATTTTACAGACAACGTACAAACGTACCTTTGAAGCTTCAACCATCTTGACCTCTGTTCTTACTTTCACGGTTGCATCACATTCTACTGTTGTCTCCTCAGGTTTATGTATATGTGTGTAAAATCACCATTACCACTTCCATATTATGGGTTTGTCATTGTGAAAGAGTGCTAAAATTGCTCCTTTGTGCTGCGGTGTTGCTGTAAACAAGCATAGTTGGCTTAAGGAAAGGGGGATTAGGAGAAAGCGGAATTAGTGTCTCTCTCTCTCTCTCTCTCTCTCTCTCTCATTCCCACCCGGTCAGGATAATTCCCAGCCGGAATTATCTCTAGTAGCTTCTACTGGCATGCTGAGGAGAATCGTGTTGACTTACAAACTCAGCTTTCAAACTAATACAACAGAGTTCCCAATCTATTTCTAA
This sequence comes from Moxostoma hubbsi, assembly GCA_032164185.1. NCBI lineage: Eukaryota > Metazoa > Chordata > Actinopteri > Cypriniformes > Catostomidae > Moxostoma > Moxostoma hubbsi. The sequence goes on from JAVLUX010000025.1 coordinate 798,019, forward strand.
GCCTTTTCAATTACTTTAATTATTTCACATAGACTTTTCCAGGCCTAAATATCAGTTATGAAATTCCCTGATCATTTAAAGTTATCCATGACCACAGGAACTTGATTACTACCTATTAACTACAGCAGACATCAGTCTGTAGTCATGTTTTCAGATATGTTTCATTTGACTTAGGTGTTTCTCCAAAAATCTCTTTAAAACGTTGACAGTATAACTCAGACTTGGTCTTAGAGGAATTTGAGGAGAAATGTTTGAGTTCTTGATGTTTCAGAGATCTGGAAATCAGACAACACAGTCTCATGACAAATCATCAAACCAGTACTTTATGAATTTGTGGTACAAAACGTTACTTTATAAATACAATCATGGTTATGTTTAGGGTCTGGTAAGGTGTTACACTTTATTGTTTGGTATAGGTTTGCAATAAAACAAATTTTTTCTAACAAGAAAAACAACAACACGAGAGAAGCTTATGTGATTGCTTCATGTAAAAGATATAGATTCTTGCTCAATCCAACCCTTACGAAACCATACGATTTCACCATCTTGTGTGAATTTGTACTTTTCATGAGATTGGAATGGTGCAGGTCTTCTCTTGCCTTGCCTTTATTATCTGTTTGTCAATAAAGTGTACAAATATTTATGTCATGTGATGTATTTTAAGCAGTCTTCATCTGAGGCAGGATTAAGTATTCCGGGTCATCCTCTCACCCGAGTATGTTCAGAGGTTACAATACAGCAACTGCTGTGATATGGCAAGCCATTTTAGCTTTTAATGCCCCCAGAGTTACTCATTAACCCGTGAAAAGATGCCATTTTCTCACCGTTCGGATTACACCCATTCATAATGCTTCTGTTTGGTTTCTTCAGGGCCCCGTCTACGTTTCAGCGGCTCATGGACAGAATCCTCCGACGCACACTGCTTACACCGCTGCCTATCTGGATGATATAATTATTTACAGTAACGATTGGCAGTGGCACCTGCAGCACCTGGGGTTGAGCCCATGCTATACATTAATCGCAAACTCACACTGAGGGAGACTAGGTACAGCACAATAGAGAAGGAATGTTTGGCCATCAAGTGGGCGGTCCTCACCCTCCGATACTATCTGTTGGGGCATGCTTTCACCCTCTGTTCGGACCAAGCCCCGCTTCATTGCTCCATCGCATGAAAGAGACCAATGCACAGTTCACCCATTGGTATCTAGCTCTCCAGCCTTTTAAGTTTGAGGTGTTCCACAGGCCGGGGGCGCAGATGGCTGTTGCAGATTTTCTCTCCAGAAATGGGGGGGTGGATAAGTGAGAGGCCAGATGGGGCCCCCAACCTGAGTCGGGCGATGGGGGTATGTGGTGAGCGAGGCAAATAGATGAAGAATGGTAAGGATTGACTCCTGTGAGATTTGCAGTGAAAGTGTTGCAGAAAAGCAAACAGTGTGTGATACTGTAAAGTATTGTGAAAATTATTAATATTGCATTAAAGTCACATTAATGGCTGGTGGAAAGTGTTGTAGCGACTTTATATGAGAAATTAAACATATACAAAACATCGATTGAAATTTTTATTGTAATTCTAACATTATTTGCAGCAATTAACTGCATATCAATATTTGCTTAAATAGGCCCCCACAAATAAAGATAATTCAATTCATAACAATCAAAATCTCTATAAATATGATATACATTATAAATTCAAATAATTAAATAATATTTCATTATTGTGTCAGACAAGTAAAGCATTATTAGATTGTTTTATTTCTATATCATTGCACAACAGCCTATAATTGGCCTACTTTCCATAGCAATCCATTTTGCAATTGAGTTCATCAGTCTGTCTGATAAATACAGGGACATTTTCATGTGACGCTTTCTTGCGTTCCTGTGCTATTTCTGTTTATGCACACATGGGTTCAATGCAGAGGTGCAAAAAGCATATATGCAAGGTGTGCAATGCGTAGGGCGCCATGTAAAGTGTGATGCCAGCGGCTCACTAAAGGTGGTGCAATCGGCCTTCTCTACCCCTCCAACATCCCCCCCCCCCCCCCATCCCTGCTCAACGCTTATAATTGGCCTCCTCGACCCCTCCAAAATCACTCCCCCACCCACCCGCTTGACAGATACATTAAATGTAGTTTTGCATACCCACTTGGAAATGTGTAGTTGCGACCCTGGTCGGATGGACCCATTTGGCACGTCCAACTGTGGTTGCTTTGTGTTTCACTGTTTTTTTTAACATCTCCAGCCATAAATAATGGATTTTTAGGATTCTGTATGAAATTATTGAAAAATTTGAACAGCTGTCAGTTTGTCGCCATACAGCTGGACTTGTGCTGACTGTCCCCTGCTGACTGCGACATGAATTGCTCCATTGCTATGAAAATTCCTAGTTATGGAATTTACGTACGGTCAGAAGACATGATTGAGTTATTTTTTTATATAGTTAATCACTGAATTAATGCCTTAAATCAACAGCCTGAATAATACAAACATACAGTGTACTTAATATACATGAATACAAGACATACAAAACCATAGTGCCAGTAAAACTATGCAGAACACGCGTGTCAGCATTATTTACTGTAGCTCAATGCCCAGCGTCAAGATAATGGGTCACCCCTGAAGTCGCTTTCCAGATCATCCACTTTCTCTGTTCTTCTGTGGTGGAACAAGCTTCCAACGTCAACTCAGACATTCAGACATTCATGAAACAGCTGAAGACACACTTCTTCAAATATCGCTGGTGTTTGTTTTGGGATGTTCCTCATTTTGTAAGTCATTTTGGATAAAAGCAAGTAATTCAACATAAACGGAGGGTTTTCAGTGGTACGGACACTCACTCTCATTAGTAGCTGGAAATGGTGGTTTCATCACTGTGCATGTCCTCTAGATTTCGTTGTCTTTTTCTCATCCTGGCCTGACTCTGAACTGGAGGGAAAGACCGAGAGATGGTGTGAAAATGGACGGCATGCAGTTGTACAATGATATGAGGGGGTGGTCTATATACGTACCTTGTCCTCTCCGGAGGGTGATCTTCATGACTATCGCAAGCGTGAGAAGAACACCAGCAGCTGCTCCGACACAAATCAATATAATCACCATAGCATTACTAGCTGACATCACAGCAGACAAGAGAACAAGAGTCAGGTCACATAATCATTGATCAATAAATCAACCTGTCTGTCTGTGTGAATAAATTCACGAAACCTGTGAAAATATGATGCAAAAACACTTTAATTACCATTTACTGTAATTTTTAAAACAGCAGAGAAGTTTCCACAAATGTTGCTAACTGTACAGTTGACTTCCACTGTTTTTAATATGCTCTTGATAGTCAAAGTTTCATTTTGAATATCTGTAGTTAAAATCGTGTCCAGATGCCAGCTGAAGGAATTAATCATGTCTTCGGGGAAGTTATGAAGGCAGGTCACAATCACGTTGGCGCCCTCCTCCACTGTGGTGGAAGTGGTGTTCAAGCTCACTAACACTGAAAAGGACAGGTAAAAGGTCAAAGGTTACATTCAGATGTGGCACCTATAGTGTATAAATTAGATCTATTACCCTGTTTACACCTGGGTAGGTTTGCACCAGCAGTGCATAAGGTCTCACTTAAGTTTGAGGTCAAAGTTCAAACTAAGGGCTGAATAACTACTAGTTAGCACCACCTGTTCTTAAAACAAGACTTAGCTAGTGGGTCATAAGCGCTCTGTAAAACATTGTGCTTTTGCATAATAGGCTATGATGTTTACCATTATTGATCCAATAAACAACCTTTACAGTTTTTAACAGTATTGTTCAGTTTTATCTTGTCATGTTTGATGTTCAAACCTTTTTGTCTCGCATAACTGTCAACGGTAATAAATAATATTTCAATGGAAATACGATATGTAAAAAAATAAGTAAATCTAATAAAAAGTAGAACCTATAATCTCGGGTGCGTTGCGTCATAAACATACATTTTTAGGTCACTGTGTCAAGTTGAATATAGTTTAATACTTATAAACACATCTTGAGATCTCTTAGTTCAGATTTGTGCTCCATCAAGTGTTTTGAACGCAAGAATGTAACGCATGTTTGTGTTGTTCTGCTGAAGTGTTTCTTCACTGTATAAACTGTGTGTTGCTCATACAGCTGAAGTGTCACTTACTGCCCCCTGGAGTAAACAGGTGTTACTACAAGCATTTCTCAGGAATCTTCCTTATTACAGTCCGGGACAGTGCGATTAATTGCGTTCATTTTTTTTACACATTATTTTTTAGAAAATTAATCGCACGTTAAATCGACAGCCCTAATATTTTGTAGCTATGTCAGTAACAATAGGTGATGCGCACAGCAAAGTGCACCGTTTAGATTGTTTTCACGCTGAAGAGCCGCTAAGAGGTATGTTTTTCCCATGTTTTCTCTCATAAATGTAAATGAGTGCAAATGTCAAAATCATTATACAGGTCTAAAGGATTGAAGTCTGTTGTGCAAAACATGAGCTCATTGATGTCATTCAATCACTTTGCATATTTATTCTAATCATTACTACTGGCCAGAGGCTTCCGTAAATAATTAGTCTATTTGGTTTAATGGTGCAATACTCAAATATTTAGTAGAGTGTAAATTAGCTTAGTGCCCAATTACCCCACAACTAGGCTAAGCTGTAACTTACGCACAGGTGGTGCAGCCAGCCCTGGTATTAAGATGCATCTCGGGTTATCTGATCACATATGGTCAGATGACACACATGGCTGTTTAAACCTGGTCACTTAAATGCGTCTCCTGTGAACACTTATGTTCGGATTTCGAGAGGAGGGTCTCTGATTTCATGACGACATACATCAATCACTATGTCATTGCGTAACTGCATGATAATAAACCGCAAAAAAGACAAAGAAAGCATGGAAAAATAACACACTGTTTCTTACAGCTGCAGTTCAAATGTAATCTAAGCATAAACACGACATCCTACAACATTCCCGATCTGAAGGTTATTTCCTTTTAAAGCCACATTTACAGTAACCAACAAAGTTTAAAACTCTGGTTTTAGTATAGTGGTTGATTGACAGGTGAGGGGTGGCACTTCTGCTGTCCAGGCGCGCGTATTCAGCATTTACTGCTATTTTGTAGATTAGCATTTACTCCTCAATTGTTTTATTTTGAGCTGTCGGGACGGATTTGACGCAAAATTGCAGGCTTACATCATTCATTCTTGCGTTTTTGTCATCCTTGCAAACATAAACATTGTTTTCAAACAGCTTTTTGAATAAATCCCTCGTCTGCCATTGATCGAACAAACCGATAGTCCTCCCACACAGACAGTGTTTACAGTTTTTGAGAAAGTTTATCTATTAATGGATTACTTATAGTTGTTTCTGCATTCTTGGGGGAATATGAGGATGTATTTGAACACAGAAAAAGTTACACGTCAGCTTTAAACAGGTTTTCCGAAACACTCTCCCTGTCTGCCATTGGTCGACAGAAAGATACAGATTTTTTTGTAGAATACTGTGACAGGGTGGAGGGCGGGGCCAGGTCCTGATTATACACACCCGGTCCCGTATCAGGCTAATCAAGCCTCCGAGAGGGATAAAGGCCGATTGCAGACGGTGGTGCAGGAGAGAGAAATCATTTATATCCGTCGTGTATGTATGTGTGTATGTGTGTGTGTGTGTGTGTGTGTGTGTGTTTGTGTTTGTGTCTTTGTGTCTTTTGTTTAAGTTTATAATTACAGTATTATTTATATTGACAAGCCGGTTCTCGCCTCCTCCTTTCCATTGAACTATGTTACAAATACAAAATATAATAATAGTGTAATTTACAGGTATGTCTATATAAATTCATTTTCTGTATGGAAAGCATTTGATTTCATTTAAATATGTATATATAAGAAACTAGCTGAAAAATACAATGTTATGCAACACTTGCTCTAAGGAAGTACCTACATTTTTCAGTTGTGTTATTTTTCTCAAATTTGTTTAATATCAGCCATGAAAACGTCTCGGTAACGTATGTAACCTACGTTCCCTGATGGAGGGAACGAGACGTCGTGTCGAAGAAGCAACACTAGGGGTCTCTCTTGAGCGCCGAAAGATACCTCTGATCTATGAAAAAAGGCCAATGAGAGTTGGCGAACAGTATTTGCATACTCCGCCTCCGGATACGGATATAAAGGCGAGAGAAATACGCTCGTTCATTCAGGATTTTTCTGAGGAGCCGGGAGTGTTCCGGGCACCTCAGCGGCTCGGCTCAGTGACGTGGCCGGGAAGACACGACGTCTCGTTCCCTCCATCAGGGAACGGAGGTTACATACATAACCGAGACGTTCCCTGTCTGTCGCTCACTTCGACGTCGTGTCGAAGAAGCGACACTAGGGGTCCACTTCAAAACTCGCCATGCGCTGAGCCGTGTACGTGTATGTGTACTGCTGACACAGAAGCGGGCAGGTATTTCTACGTGCACAAGCGACCAACTGTGTTCAGGCTGCACGTACTCTTCCCCAATGCCCCGAAAAAGCGTCAGAATCCTTTTGGTTACCCTAGGGGGGAACAAGGTGATGCTCCCAACTAGGGAACGGGCCAAGCCTGGCTGGGCCTCTTTTCTCTCTATGTTTTCTCGGCATAGAGCAAGAGCAGCCGGGGCCCTTACCGCATCGAGGGAAGGGGGTCTTATTCCTGAATCCCTATTCTTTTAGGGGGAAAAGACCCTGCGGAGGCCACACCCACCCGAAAGGGAAGGTAAAGGTGGCGAAATACATCACATGGCCTCTTGGGTCACATGTGGGAAGAATGGCACGGTGGTAGATCCCGCCTCGAGGAGGGGGGAGTTGCTACAACACGGCGACCGGAAGGCAGCCAAAGACTGCCTAAGGGAGACGCGGGTCAGCTCGTAAGGTGACCGTACCGCAGAAGTACACACAGGAGGAGTCCCGTAGGAGGCCTGATCTGTGGAGCACCTATTCCAGTAGGGGTAGCCTGGGGTACCCGTAGTGGACTGGACCAGCAAGTCCCTCCGCTGAACTGCTGCGGGCCCGAAGGGCTAAGGAGGAATCAACCAGGAACCTAGGTTCTCTGGGAAAGAAGGTGCACTGTTTTACCTCGATCGAGGGAAACGGCGCTGGAAACAAGCGATTCACCCGGTCAGATCGTCGACGTGTACCGAGTTCTACGGGCTCGGACCTGAGAGAACACGGGACGAGACTGACTCAACCCTGAGATTGTAAGGGTGTTAGGTGCTGCCCAGCCCGCAGCTCTGCAAATGTCTGCTAGGGAGGTGCCCCTAGCCAGTGCCCATGAGGATGCCACGCTCCTAGTAGAGTGGGCTCGAACCCGCAAAAAAGGGGGGGGGGGGCACGGCCTGGGTGTGATAGGCCAACTGAATAGCATCCACCACCCAGTGAGACACCTCTGTTTGGAGACAGCGTTCCATTTCTGCTGTCCTCCAAAGCAGACAAAGAGCTGCTCAGAGCACCTGAAGCTCTAGGTGCGTTCCAGGTAGGCACGCAAGGCATGTACCGGACACGACAGTGAGAGGGCTGGGTCTGCCTCCTCCCGGGGCAGCGCTTGTAGGTTCACTACCTGATCTCCAGAGGGCGTGGTAGGAACCATGGGCACATAGCCCAGTCGAGGTCTTAGGATCACATGAGTATCTGCCGGACCGAGCTCCAGGCAAGTGTCGTTAGTGGGGAACGCTTGCAGGTCCCCGACCCTCTTGATGGAAGTGAGCGCGATCAGCAGGGCCGTCTTTTTAGGAGAGGGCCCTGAGCCAACTGATTCTAGCGACTTGGGGGGGGGGGGAATCTCTGAAGACCGGCGAGGACCACCGAGAGATCCCAGGAGGGGAACAGGTTTGGCCGGGAGGGGTAACCTGTTAACCTCCGGGCACCTCTTGGGAACCAGACGATTAAGTCGTGCTTACCCAGAGACTTGCTGTCTACTGGGTCGTGGTGAGCTGCGATAGTGGCAACATACACCTTCAAGGTGGATGGGGACAGCCTCCCCTCCAACCTCTCCTGTAGGAACAGGAGCACAGACCTAACTGCGCACCTCTGTGGGTCTTCTGCCCGGGAAGAACACCAATTCACGAACAGACGCCATTTCAGGGCGTAGAGTTGCCTGGTAGAAGGGGCTCTGGCTTGGTTGAACGTAGCAACGACCGTGGGTGGTAGACCAGCTAGATCTTCCGCATCCCGTTCGGGGGCCAGACGTGGAGGTTCCAAAGGTCTGGGTGCGGATGCCAGAGAGTGCCCCGTCCCTGAGAAAGAAGGTCCTTACTCAGGGGAATTCGCCAGGGAGGGGCTGTCGCGAGGAGTACAAGGTCCAAGAACCAGGCCCGGGTGGGCCAGTAAGGAGCCATGAGAGTGACTTGCTCCTCGTCCTCCCTGACCTTGCACAGCACCTGTGCAAGAAGGCTCACTGGGGGAATGCGTACTTGCGCAGCCCCACCTGCCGGCTGTGTGCCAGTGCATCTGCCCCGAGGGGAGCCTCTGAACGGGTGTACCAGAGTGGGCAGTGGGAGGTCTCTCGGGAGGCAGAGGGGTCTACCTGGGCCTTGCCGAACCGTTCCCAAATCAGCTGAACCGAGTGGGGGTGAAGCCTCCACTCTCCGCCAGGCAAGCGTTGTCATGACAGCGTGTCTGCTATCACATTGAGGTTGCCGGGGATGTGAGTGGCACGCAGCGACTTGAGTCGGTGCTGGCTCCAAAGGAGGAGACGACGGGCGAGTTGTGACATGTGACGGGAGCTTACGCCGCCTTGGCGATTTATGTACGCGACCGCAGTGGTGCTGTCCGACCTGACTAGGATATGTTCGTCCCAAATTAATGTGAGAAACTTCCGCAGGGCCAAAAGGACGGTCAACAACTCGAGGCAGTTGATGTGCCAATGCAGCTGGGCCCCTTTCCAACGGCCTGAGGCTGCATGCCCGTTGCAAACGGCGCTCCAACCCAATCTGGAGGCGTCGGTCGTGACCAGGACACGTCTGGACACCTGCTGTAGGGGCACTCCAGCCCGTAAGAAACAGAGGTCTGTCCAGGGGTTGAATGTCTGACGGCAGGCGGGGGTGATTGTTACCCGGTGCGTGCCGTGGCACCATGCTCGTCTCGGGACTCGGGTCTGGAGCCAGTGTTGAAGCGGTCTCATATGCATCAACCCCAGCGGCGCGACCACCGCGGAGGACGCCATATGCCCCAGGAGCCTCTGGAAAAGTTTTAAGGGGACCGCTGTGCCTGGCCTGAAGGCGGCGAGGCAGTTCAACACTGACTGGGCACGCTCGTTGGTGAGACTTGCCGACATTGAGACCGAGTCTAACTCCATCCCGAGAAAAGAGATGCTCTGAACTGGAGTGAGCTGGCTCTTTTCCCAGTTGACCTGAAGCCCCAGACAGCTGAGGTGCCTGAGCACCTGGTCTCTGTGGGCGCATAGTAACTCTCGCGAGTGGGCCAGAATGAGCCGGTCGTCGAGGTAGTTGAGTATGCGGATGCCGGCTTCTCGGAGCGGGGCAAGAGCTGCCTCTGCGACTTTCCTGAAGGGGACAGAGACAGACCGAAGGGGAGGACTTTGTACTGATACGCCTGGCCCCCGAACGCAAACCGCAGGTAGGGGCGGTGTCGGGGCAGGATGGAGACGTGGAAGTACGCGTCCTTCAGGTCTACCGCTGCGAACCAATCTAGATGCCGGACGCAGGTTAAGCGTGAGCATTTTGAATGGGAGTTTGTGCAACGCTTGGTTGAAAACTCGCAAGTCCAAGATTGGTTGTAAGCCGCCGCCTTTCTTGGGTACGATGAGGTAAGGGCTGTAGAAACCCTCCTTCATCTCAGTTGGAGGGACAGGCCCTATCGCGTCTTTGGCCAGAAGAGTCGCGATTTCCGCGTGCAGGGACTGGGCATGTTTGCCGTATACTGCGGAAAAGCGGACGCCCATGAAGGGGGGGCGGGGGCCTGGCAAACTGAATTGTGTAACCGAGTCGGATGGTCAGGGCCAGCCAGTGAGACGGGTTGGGAAGTGAAAGCCACGCGTCCAACCACTGCACTAGGGGCACCAAGGGGACGATTAATTTTGACATACCCGGCAGGGCTTCGCAGCGGGGCGGAGCAGGCAGGGCAGCATTGGGCGGCGACAGGGCGACCTGCAGCTGGGGTGCTGAGAAAGACTCAAAGCACTTACCTTGCTCCGCACACCCGGGTAGGCGTCCTCTAGACTGGTCGGAACCGGTCGGCCGGGGGGGGCAGTCGTGGGGCTGGAGACGGGTGGTCCGTGTCCAGGAAGCCGGGACTGCTGAGATCTGGTGGCAGAGTGCCGTGGGAACGGCATTTGCAGGCCAGGTGACCCAGAGACAAAAGGAAATAGCTCGTTACAGAGAATATGAGAATGTGAAAACTAATTCGTCAAAAAAATTCTCCTCCCGGCCCTCCACGCGGTCTTACCACCTCCGGAGCTAACATCTTGGTCCCTGGGTTGAGCGTCGACGCTGGGGCTGAGAGCTGGGCCCGGGTTGAGGCAGAGCAGGGTGTTTCATAGCCGCAGGAGGACGCCCTTGGCGAGCAGACGGGGCATGGCCCATGGTGGCAGGCTTGCGGTGGGGCAGGTTGTGCAGTGGCCTCCGTCTGCCTCACCGCTGAGGACTGCTGGGCAGAGTCGTCAACGGTGGCACCGAATGGACGGAGCTGGGAGACGGGGGTGTGGGAGAAGGTGTGCCTTGTCTGCCTCCTGCATTTCGACCAGGTCCAGTCCACAGGTGCGTTTCTGGACCACAAGGGGTGGCCATCGCCTGTTTAAGTGCCGGCGCTTCTGACCTCCGTGGCCCGGGGGCGCGGTTGGCCATCCAGCGCAGTTCCTGCAGCACATCAAGAACAGGACTACTCAAGGTGCAAGTTTTGAAGTGCCTTGGCCTGGCGTTGGTTGCAGGAAGGGCCGTGGCGTGCAGAGTGGAAGCGGTCTGGGACCGTTCCACCGAGAGGGTAGTGAGAGCGGAGGAGCGAAGAAGCCTTGGCTTTGCTCAACTCGTCGTGCAGGTCCGGGAAGAAAGGAAAGGGGGGGGGGGGGGGGGGGGGGGGCGTGGCTGTGAGCGGCGCACCTGCCTGCGGGACCGATCAAGTAGCCCGGGAAAGCATAGCAGATCTCCGTGCGTCAGGCTCAGGCTGGGCGGCAGACCCGAAGGTGGCGGCCCAGGCGAGCGATCAGCATCCGATGCCGCTGTAACGCTCTCCGATGCAGCGGTGATGTCATCCAATTCTGAAGCAAGCAAGCGTGCCGGGGAGGCAGGCGGTTCGAGGGGGTTTACCCGGCGAACAGAGCCCGTCATATTCCCCGAATCGCCTTCATCGCCCGCGGCGCCTGCGCCGATCCCTTAGGAAGAAGGCGGAGCGCGGGGGGCGGCTGAAGTGGCTTTCTCTCATTACAAAAGAAAGCCGTGCGACCGCAATGCTATAACGGCCATGTTCTCACACTGAGAAGATGAACCATTGGAGAGAATGCTCATCCCGAGCTCAGACGGAAGCAAACAAGCGTGGCGGGGAGGCGGGAGGTTCGAGGGGGTTTACCCGGCGAACAGAGCCTGTCATTGTCCCCAAATCGTGTTCATTGCCCGCGGCGCCTGCGTCAATCCCGTAGGAAGGAGGCGAGGCGCGGGGGGCGGCTGAAACGGCTTTCTCTCATTACAAAAGAAAGCCGTGCGACCGCAATGCTATAACGGCCATGTTCTCACACTGAGAAGATGAACCATTGGAGAGAATGCTCATCCCGAGCTCAGACGGAAGCAAACAAGCGTGGCGGGGAGGCGGGAGGTTCGAGGGGGTTTACCCGGCGAACAGAGCCTGTCATTGTCCCCAAATCGTGTTCATTGCCCGCGGCGCCTGCGTCAATCCCGTAGGAAGGAGGCGAGGCGCGGGGGGCGGCTGAAACGGCTTTCTCTCATTACAAAAGACCACACGACCGCAATGTTGCCATGGCTATGTTCTCGCACTGAGAACATGAACCATTCATAAAACGCTGCCTGCGTGTGATCGCAGCCCAGGCATGCAAGACAGTGTTTTATGACCGAGAGAGGTGGGGAGAAATCACCGCATCCAGAAACTACACAGGGGCAGAAATTACATCTTTATAAAGACGCGTCCTGAAAAGGACGTTCAACGCCACTGTGTAATGCTCTTTCAGAGAAATAAACTCTTTTACAGAGAAAATCACTCTTTCAACTCTTTTAACCCTGCGTTGTCGAAGCGCCCAGGGGCAAACTGCACGCCGGCAGTGAAGAGAAAAGCCGCTGTAGTGCGCCGTAAATCCAACAGCAAAGCAGAGCGTCAGAGGATCAGAAGCAGGATCAGTTGTGTTACTCGCAGCTGACTGCATACACACGACCATCGGCTCCGAAGAAAATTACTGAATGAACGAGCGTATTTCTCTCGCCTTTATATCCGTATCCGGAGGCGGAGTATGCAAATACTGTTCGCCAACTCTCATTGGCCTTTTTTCATAGATCAGAGGTATCTTTCGGCGCTCAAGAGAGACCCCTAATGTCGCTACTTCGACACGACGTCGAAGTGAGCGACAGACGGGGAACTATACAGACATTATTTTAAAGCAACATGACCAAAATTCCTGCATTTATTGTGCAATATTCATCATTGAATTTATTGCATATTGGTATTTTCATCATATATTTTAATGCAATTTTATTCAGTGTCCAAAGGAAAGCATAACTCACCACTGGTGCAATTGCTTGAATTGCTTGAATTGCTTGAATTGGATGAATGCTGTGGACATGATGCTTGAGACCAGAGAAAAAAGAAAAGACAATTAATTACATATATTTAAAATGTCCAAAAATACAAAATCATTAAAGTGTTGTGATCGTGGAGGTTTCACTTTGAGAATTATCTTTACATTTCAGGAATTGAAGTGGTATGCACATGTACGGTTCTCCAAAATATACACCTACAGAGGGAGAGAGAGAGAGAGTAAGATATATATATATATATATATATATATATATATATATATATATATATATGTATATATATATATATATAAAGAGAGAGAGAGTGAGTGAGAGAGAGAGAGAGAGAGAGAGAGAGAGAGAGAGAGAGAGAGAGAGAGAGAGAGACAGTTACAGTCTCATTCTTGCTATGCAACACATTACATGTCCCCGTCATATACTGTAAAGATAAAAAATATATTAGTTTTCTTTATGACAATTAGAATGGAATTCTGAAGACCTTTGAATTGAGCACATGTAGCAATTTTTGCATTGCTTGTGCGTGCTATGCATATCTAAAATGAAATATAATAATAATAATAATAATAATAATAAATGTTCATTTACAAACACATTTGAAGTGTTTATTGTCTTCCTCCAGCAAGTGACGCCAGTACAAACGTCAGTAACAGTTCATTTACATAAGTGTCTCAAATTCAAAAGGGTCATAAAGTGCTATTTTGTTTCCAATTTTATTATCTTCCCTGACATCACTGGCACCGACAGCAGTAAAGAGAGAAAAAAATGACATTTATAGGCTGCAATTACACGGCAGTTCGTCATCTGTGTAGAGCATTAAAATCTAGTTTTTATTTAAATGCATTTATATTTAAAATTTTAACAGCGAGGTAAATATACATCGTGAGGCATGATGCTGAGGCACAGTGAAATGCACATCTGTAGTTGCCACTTCCTGTATAAAGTGCTGTAAATATTTATTGTGAAAACTGTAGAGTGTGTCTTTGTTGCAATTGGTCTGATTTGTTTTTATGCACTTGGCAATGGAGAATGCAAAACACAAACAACCTTATTCTGTACCTATATTAACATATTGTTTTGAATGTGTAGCTGTAGGGATTTCATTTCTGGAACAACATACAGTACACACTTCTGTTATTTATGAGGTATCTCCACGCTTTAATGTTTTGCACTGTACAATACAGTAACAAGACAAATGTAGTGCAACAACTTTGGCAAAACTAACAATGAAGTTAACAGATGCAGGCTCGGTGCCACGCCAGTACTGATGGGGGCCATTCATTTTCTATGGGGGGGTGTAACAGTTCGGGAATGGATGATGCAGGAACCATATTAGCCCGGTCCCGTATTGGGCTAATCAAGCCTCCAAGAGGGTTAAAGGCCGACCGCGGATGATGTGCGTGAGAGAGAGATCGTTCACGGATATGTCCGTCGTCCTGTGCGTTTGTCTATTGAGTTTTCCATTAAAACTATAATTTATACGTTAAGTCGGTTTCTCGCCTCTTCCTTGCCCGTGAGCATGAACTTCTTTACACACAGTAACAAAGACACACAGAGCGGCCGAAAATCCGCTTCAAGGTTGAGAACGAATTTTCGCACATTGCTGTTGAGGCTCCTAGTGTCAATGTTTAAAAGCAGTCACAACTGATGGCATCAACATTTTCCCAATGTTTGCACATTTTTGCGATTTTCCATGTCTTATCATGAGCAAGCTCCACACCTTTCAAGTCCAGCAGTGGTTTTAGTTTGGTTCAGTCCATATTCATATACAGTATATATACATACGTTAAAATTAAAAGTTTTACTCAAATTTGGTGAAAATTTGGTTGTCTTTAAAACTGCATGTCCGCAAAACAGTGAATTATGTATTATACGTGTACAGAGGAGATTTAAGGTATAATAAAGTTGCCCGCCTACAAGCAAACCCCGCCCCCCCTGCCCCCCCCCCAGTCAAAATGGTCCAGAATCGCCCCTGCCAAGTTTTTTTTGCACCTAAACAGTCATACATTTTGGCCTAAGCACATCCTACTTCAACGTAAACGCCCGCTGTTATAATTGGCTAACATCACGCAGCCCCTCAAATTCAGCAATCTCAATATGAAGAGAATGAACAAGCCCCTCAACATTGTAAAACAGCATTTCAGGGTTTACACACAACACACATCCAACTAATTGCATCAAAATATATTAAACTGTTCATCTCAAGATCTGTGAACGCTCAGCACCACAAGCTATCAAACAGTCATGACATTTGAGATATTCATGAATGAAAGGGTTTATTTACATTTTTTGATTGTGTCCAATAGTGTTTTTAACCGCCCTATTCGTCAATAACAGTTCCTTTGCAAAGCTTGAATCGTATTATGACTGGGTCACAAGCAATCCACGCTGCCATGAGCCGAAAAACCCCCAGCACAGATCATAGGTCATAGTCATAGTAGGCACACCGAGGCGCACATCGCCGGAAACACACCGAAATAGTCAAAGACGTCCATTTAGTCTATGTTTACATACACCGACAATTAAAAATAGCCAGAGCTGCAAGAAGCAGTAACTTGACATTGCGTCTTTTACATTTACATTTATGCATTTGGCAGACGCTTTTATCCAAAGCGACTTACAGTGCCCTTATTACAGGGACAATCCCCCCCGGAGCAACCTGGAGTTAAGTGCCTTGCTCAAGGACACAATGGTGGTGGGTGTGGGGATCAAACCAGCAACCTTCTGATGACCAGTTCTGTGCTTTAGCCCACTACGCTGCCACAACTCTCATAAAAACACCAGTCTCTTTTAAAAACAGCAAGTTACATGGCAGCGGTCAAAGAGTCTGTGTAGTTCATGTTTATATACAAAATAGTCCAGATGGATCCCCTTTGGTGTTATGTTAGGAATAGTTAACCACACAAGGCCTGTTCTCGTGACCTGAACTGAGCACCAGTGGGCGGGGCCAAGGGTGCGATGACACTACAAATGAGCAATGTTTTGTGATGTCACAAACGGACAGATTTCAAACCGAGACGTTTCAGCAGGGCGGCAACTATAAATGCTGTTCAGTTCCCTCTTATATGTCTAAATTCAAGGAAAATTGGGTTCTCCATTTCATGACCCCTTTAAGGTTATTTTGATCATTTTGAACCATCCTTTGAAATGATCATACTGATTTCTGTAACGTTGTCAAACAGGATGGAGAGTTTTAGAGGGAGACGAAGCAACTACACAAATAAAACAATACTTATTTATATATTTCAAAAGATACAGCATGACATAATTTATTAGCTGAACAAAGCATTTAAATCTCAAATGTATGCTAAACAATAATTCAACTGATCAATATGAGCATGTGTGCGATGATCTTACAGAAATATAATAAGACGATGATGAGCAGCGCTCTGCCAGATGCTCCCATGATTCCTCACTTCACCTAACATGAGAGGAATATGATGTTAGTCACTGTTTGTCTTTCCTAATATCTTCTCTTATGGAATCAAGATAAATGCACATTAAGATAAATGCAACTTAATTAATTATAAATAATGATGTACTCAATAATTACAAAATATTAACTTTGATGTAGCTAATGACCATACATCTTAAATATTCATACAAATGATAATAAAACAGAAAAATCACATTTGTTTGGCATATCGGCTTAATTTAAAGCATTTTATACACATTGCAAATATTATGTGCTATCTAAAGCCTACTGTAAATGACACTCTCTCTCTCTTTTACACACACAAAAACACTAAAATACATATAAAAATATAGAGAACAATATTTTACATCTGTATACTTACACTCCAGACGCATATGGAGGAAGAGTTCAAAAGTGCGCTGTCTCACAGACGCACATATTTATGTATCTAAACACAGATAATTATGCAAATCACCTCTGCGACAGGAACATGAAAATATATTTTTATATAGACCTGACTACTTTGCTTACGTTGATGTATGCAGGATCCTGGAAACATGCAAGTGAAAATATTGAGTTGATAAAATGTTTGGTCATCTGTGTTTCATGTTACATGTAAATAGAGAGTCAAAATTGTGTTTAACACATTTTATGTTGATTGTATTCAATATTTTGAATTTATAAAGTACAAAGAAAGATTTGTTTGTTTGCTTCAATACCATTTGCAATAAAATGGAAGATCATTTAAGGTCATAAGTGGAATGAGTGTTTAAGGGAACAAGCCTGCAGTTAAATACAACGAGGGGGAAAATCAGGTGCTATTCAGAAAGTTACTGTTCATTTCTGTCAAGTTTTTTCTGTCATGGCACTTTTTACGGCTAAAACATTCTCCGGCACACCACTATCCCCCATAGGCCAACCATCGTCAATATTTTTCCTTTTCAAGAACTTGTCCATGTTTTTTGTCCGACTTAGTCGCGTGTTTACTTGTAATATTTGAAATTCGGCTATGCAAAAATTTCTCAAACATTCGACTTTCTCATCGTCCGTTATATTGATGGACAGGCTCTTTAAAATTCTGTCATAATCTATTATTACCCGTCCTTCATATTTTCATATTTTAATGATAATAAGACATTTAATAGCTTTCAATTTCATTCACATTTCCATTTTTAATCATGAACTTACAGGACGAGCATATCGCAGATTATGCATTTATTTATTTACGAAGAGAACAGATGAACAACGGAGACACGAAGCAGATGAATGTTTCAGCGGAGGCCACTAAAACACGACATATGAACAACGCAATATTACAAAAAACAAATATGATTAAAATATGCACTGAACAGAACTCAATCGACAGCTCAAACCTTCCTCCTGGTCCGCATCAACTTAAACTCGCCTGTGCGTAATCAAACGCAACACTGATGATGCGGAGGTGATTGTCATTAGAGTTTGTGTCTTTGCCTCGGACAGACGACTTCTTGTGGCAGTTTTAATTTGGTTTTGGAGGCTGAACCCCGCGTCAAGCGCCGCATCGCCCTCCAGATGACAAGAGTTGCAGAAAGCATCACAGAGGCGTGATTTTACCAGTTTGCCACGTACAAAAGCGGGAGGTGTTCACAATAAACATTGAAAACAAGCGTGCAGTTGCTTTGATTGCAGAAAGTTTTAAAAGGACTCGTTTATGTTTAGGTTGAAGCAGGGCTGGACTGGGAAGAGAAATCAGTCCGGCATTTTACATGGCAACTGGCTCAACTGTTGGGGTGGGGGGGGGGGGGGGGGGTTTGGGGGCATTTGGTGGTCCGTTCTGCATAACGCGGTGGCTCATTGTTGCTTATCGCGGCCCATTCGGCACATTTCGCGACCGAACCACCGGCCCGCTCGGTTCTCTTGATGGCCATTCCGCACCTGATCGGCCCAAAAGTGCGTCGATGCCCGGTATGCCAGATTACCAGTTCAGCCCTGGGTCGATTTATTGGTGAATTTGAATGAGTTCAATAACTGGGGTCTCTGTTTTAAATATTTCTTGTTGCTTCGTTCTCTCAAACACATTATTGGTGAAGATAAAACGTGTGGGAAAAACACTTTGGTGTGACGTCACTTCATAGACTTCAATGTATTCTGCAGCGCTGACATGAGTCATGTGATGACCGTTATTGTGTATAAACATCACTCACTTCTGCACATTAATCATTGCTCTGAACAATCACAAAAGTGACCGATTATGGTTTGAAAATGTCAAAAAATAATTTCATGCATTTATTTATTTTGTGGAATTTTATTATTTTCCATGACACACCTGACAGTCTTTCACCTTCACTAGTGTGCCGCGGCACAGTGGTTGGGAACGCTGCATTATTCTGCATCATATGTAATGTTCCAGCAGAGGGAGGTAGATCATAGCCATTGGCTGAAAAATCTTTTCTATCATAGAATAAATACCTTCCACCTTCCATGATCTACTACATGATATGTGCTTGGTCTTCCTTTCTTGGTCTTTCAATTATAAGCTACTTTCCTCTAATTTGAGCAGTTTTTTTTATATGGTCCTTTTATACATCTAAGGCTCTGACTAGTAAACATTGAGTTTATTAGTGATCACATGGTGAAATTTGTGTTAAACATGTGATGAAATAATAGTAGTGATGATTATTGAATGCCAGTGCTTTCTAAACAAGCTAACAAGCTTTTCGTCAAACTGTACCGTACGCATTTAGAGTTTAGACTTAAAACAGGCGAATAGTTGGAAAATTATATATAGTTTGAGATATAAAGTACAACTTAAAATTAGTTTTAGTGTTTAAGTGATTGAGGAAAAACAGCAAAAGTTTTAAGCTATTTCAGCTGTTCAGCTAGCCTAATTGTAGCAAGACTTAGCTAATCCGTGTATCATTCGTTCTTTCCATATTCAGTTAAGAATCCAAAACTGGGAGGGCCTGTGTAGCTTAGCGAGTATTGACGCTGACTACCACACCTGGAGTCGCGAGTTTGAATCCCAGGGCGTGCTGAGTGACTCCAATTAGGTTCCCTAAGCAACCAAATTGGCCTGGTTGCTAGGGAAGGTAGAAGGTAGAAGGTAGAGTCACATGGGGTAACCACCTTGTGATCGGGATTAGGGGGTTCTTGCTCTCATTGGGGTGCATGGTTGGATTATGATTGGATTGCGGAGAGTAGCATGAGCCTCCACATGCTGTGAGTCTCCGTGGTGTCATGCACAACGAGTCACGTGATAAGATGCGTGGATTGACGTCTCAGAAGCGGAGGCGACTGAAACTTGTCCTCCGCCACCTGGATTGAGGTGAGTAACTGCGCCACCACGAGGACCTACTAAGTAGTGGGAATTGGGCATTCCAAATTGGGGGCAAAGATCTAATTGTGGTGAAAAAAAATAAATAATCCAAAATCGGAAAAACGAAGAACACCCCCCATATTAATAAATAACGACTTGTTTCTCGTACTTTCAATTTTACACTCCAGTTAAAAATAGGAAATTGGAAAAATGGCCACAGGACGTAGCTCGTTTTGATAATTTGATTTTCCATCTAAAAAGAAGCTAAAGCTGTGAAAAATGTATTTGCAGATGTGGTTGGCCCTGAAACACCCCTTTCTTCTGATTGGTCAACCTGCAACGTCGTCTGTTCTTCCTCAGTGCCGTGAGACAAAATAAGAGTTCACTGCTGTTAAACTGTTCAAATGTATTTGTCTCAATTAATATTAAATTATTTATCATATATTCTTACTGCATTGAAAAATCATCTGTTGGGTATGGCATTTGCAGTTTGGGTGGCCAGACGTCCTGACAAAACCGGGACAGTCCTGACTCGTTGTTCATGCCCAAAAGGGTTTTCAAGCTGGGGTGATCACCAAACAAGATCGTGCAGCCTTAAAGCCCAGGGCACCCCCGGGCCTCAAGGGCCCCCTGGTAGTCAAGGGCCCATTGGCACTGGCACCATTGGCCCAGTCGGTAATCCGTCCCTGGATAGGACTATGATTTGTGGAGCCAAGCTCAGATCATTCTGACCATCCCCTATTTTTAAATGGGAATATGGGTAGCCTAATATACTGGGGCATAGAATAGGAGGCTACACGACAGTATTGTGTGCCTTATTATGGGACAAATCTGAAGGCAATGTGCAAATGCTGATTTTAAATTCACTGGTTGAGCTTTTGAGAGACGAGCATTCATGAACTTCATATGAGAAAGTCGCTCACATAAGCGCCCTGTGCTCGCTCTAACGAAAGTAAGCCTATATTTCTTTAAAGTGTAAAGTGTATATAGTCTTGTGGATTTATTGTTATTTTCATTATTTCAGTTTTGTCTCACAGCCTTGAGGAAGAACAGACGAAGTTGCAGGTTGACCAATCAGAAAAAAGGGGCATTTAGGGCCTTCCACATGTGCGAATTTATTTTTTACCTCTTTTAGTTTCTTTTTAGATGGAATCAAATGTTCAAAACGAACACCGTCCCGATATTGAATGAACGATACACGGAGAGCCACTTCCCGCCCATTTCCCTTCAACTATGATCTTTGTGTAAAATCCCGCTTCGATATGTCCACCAATCAGATGTCAGCAAACCCCCAAAATTTTAAATGATGTAGCCTACAGGCACGCTGCCTTTCTGATTGACTAAAAAAGGCCGGGCCGCTCCCGACACCTTGTTGTTTACGGAGTCAAGATGGCCGTTCACACCGAACGCATATATGCGTCTGTCCGCTCTGTTTTTCAATTATTTTCCCTTACCCAGGGGGCAAAACACCTGTTTTTTAGGAAATCAGACATGGGCTGCTGTAAAAGGTTGTCATATAAAAATGAAATCTATGATGTCTGAGGATCACAACCTGGGTGGACAACCCGGTCAACAAGCTGCTGGAAACTTGTAGGATGTGTTCAAATTATGCGTGTCCCCCCGCAAAAAAAAATCGCTTTTGAACTCGCGCAGTTCTCTACCATGCAGCTAGCAGCAGCGATCAAATGCCATCATCCATAACTGCTTTCATATCTCTGCTATAGATCATTTTAGTTTTTAAATCAGCAGCCCTACCGACACAACGGGAATACAGCTTTCAAAAGATATCTTGATTGTACAAGCAGTACGAAATAAAGTTGTGATCATGTAGGCTACATTAAAAAACTTCTGTTGTTGATAATTATATTCCATCTTTCTCCACTAGCACTAGTTTTAGCTTAGTCTGCTGCAAAGAAAATAGTTTTGAGTCATTGGTCAAATAG
The DNA here is from genome assembly GCA_032164185.1 of Moxostoma hubbsi. Classification (NCBI taxonomy): domain Eukaryota; kingdom Metazoa; phylum Chordata; class Actinopteri; order Cypriniformes; family Catostomidae; genus Moxostoma; species Moxostoma hubbsi. Next base: position 819,377 of record JAVLUX010000025.1, read on the forward strand.
TTTTACATATACTTACTTACCAAAAAGGTGACCTTACCATGCAAAGTTAAAACAAATAACACATCAGTCGGTTCTGTCTTTGTATCCTTGCACTTTTACTGCGAATTTAGTCCACAAAAAAAAAACATCAAAAACACAACTTCTTCTGCAGTGGTTTGCACGATTGTGTTAACGCTACTTCCTGTATTGTTGAAAATCTCATGTAAAATAGGCATGGATTTTCATTACACCACTAGATGGCACTAAATAACCACTTATTGTTGCTGTGGACCGTTAGCAGCGATACAATACCGAGAAGCCGGCAAATTCAAGGTCAAGAATTTCATGGTAAGTGCTTTTCAGTTTTCATTATCAAACAATCTTATATCAAGTCGCTATAATATGAACACTGTAATAATGATGAATAGCTTGGGCAGTAAAAAATCAGATCCTTTACCAAAAACAGTGTTTCAAGGACTTAAAAAAAAAAAAACAGTAATAGCCCGTAACTACCCCATGGGGGCATTGTTTCTTTCCATCCTAATTAAAATGGCCATGTTATGTGTCCTGACATCCATATCCATTGTGTTTTGCTAGACACATTGGCTTAGTGATTTAGACATAATATATGAACTCAATATTTTAAAAAAATACCTCAAGATAGAATCGGATTGCTAATGTTACCCATAATGTTAGCTATAGGCTAGCTATTTAACAGTTAATCGTATCTTATAGATATAGGGTAGCCTTCCTATTATTAATTTAATACATGATTGTTGTAGCCTAATTGTGGGCTGTAGTTGATTGACAATGCTATTCAACTGTATTTAAATAATCAAATCTTCGGACCACTTAAATGTGTGCGTAGCCTAGTTATACCTAGAAAAATAGGCATACTACAATCCTGTGGCTTTTTAGATAAGAGAGTAGCATGTACAATAAACAATGACACAGATATCTTGACCACATTAACTATTGTCAGAAAATTATTTGCCTCATGTTTTTGCTATTGATTTATTCGACTTGTTTGAACTAGGCAAATAACTATGCTAATTTCTTTTCTTTTCTTTTTTTGCACAGTACAAGCATCAGACTGTTACATAATTAAATGGAGGGAAAAAAGCAAAAATTAAACAAGCATTATAAATACTCACATACGAATGAACATATAATCACAGTAACATATGCATATACATATAAACAATTAAATAAACCAGAAAAAGGGGAAAAAAGAAGAAAAAAGAAAAGGAAAATAAAAGAAAAAAAGTTTTATCCAGAGCTTGTTTCCTTAAAATAATCTAAAAAAGGGCTCCAAGATTTCAAGAAAAGTTTGGGTTTCATTCTAACTATGCTAATTTCAACTCAAATTTCAGATTTGGTTCCTGCACTATGACAAGCCAGAGGAAACGTGTGGCAGAAGTTGCCGTGTCACTGAAGCATGAGGTCAAAAGACCTTCACTCACAGACTACACCAAGTGCATTATATGTCAAGGTCAGTGCACCAAAGAGCTGCAGTCGATTCAGGCCTCGACAACAACCAATTTCATCCAAGCCATGAATGCTCGGCAAGATGAGGTATTTCTGAGATTGTGTCATGACACATCTTTGGAGGACTGGTTGGAAGACAATGCACCAAGATGGCACAGGAAATGTCGAAACTTGTATTTGAATGAGAAGAGCGTTAAATATGCTGAGAGGAAACTTCTGGGTGAAGCAAGTGGAGGATGCAGTTCATCACAGCATGATGCTGTCAAGGTCACCAGGCAGAATAGTGGGGTATTTGATCCAAAGACGATGTGTATCATCTGCAATAAACAGTGGTTTCAGGGAAAGCAGCCAATGTCTAAAGTCTCTACGAAAAGCAGCCAAAATGCCATAGAAGAAAAGGCAAAAAAACTGGGGAGAAATGACATATTAGTAAGACTGATTGGGCAAGGCCATGACATGATAGCAAATGATATAGCCTATCACAATTCATGCATGAACAAATTTAAGGCTCAGCGTGTTCCATCTGGAGAGTCTAAGCCAAAACCTCATGATGCTACATTTAGTCGTCTTGTTGCAGAACTGGAGGCCCCTCTTTTCCAAGACCTGTCGGGATTCCTTGTGAAGTCACTATGTGAACACTACCGTGACATACTGAGGGAGCTTAATGTTAAAACCGCAGATCTTTACCGAACCCACACACTGAAATTAAAGTTACAGCGACACTATGGATCACGCATATCAGTCCTTGACCAGACATGGGGTTCAGGCTTCATATGTGCATCCAGTGTACCCCTTGGTGATGCTCTTGAGAAGTTAAGACGACTAGAGGGTAATATGGATGAGAAACACCACATCCTACAGAAAGCAGCTAAGATCATTCGTGCAGATTGTCATAAGTGCAAAAATCAAAGTCGTGAGAAGCACTCAACTGACATATCCTTAACATCTGCAAGTCATATGGTGCCAGACTCATTATTCAACTTTACAGCTATGCTACTCCATGACCGGGTGCTCGAACTTTCTGAAGCAGGAAGAGTCATTGTCGATCAGGCAACAACAGAGAAATCCCTCATCACCTCACAGCACATCCTGCAGAATTTCTTTGGAGTACCAACACCTTTGAGCATAGCCACTGCGTACCATATATTCAATCAGACACGCAGCAAGTCGTTAATTACACTGAACAATAGACTTGGGCTGGGGATCAGCTATGAGCGTCTGCAACGTCAGCTGACAGCAGAAGGTGAAAAGGTGCTGCTGCAGGTAGAGACAGATGGTGTCTATATACCTGAGGCCATGACCAAGAACTGCAAGATTCCCCATGTCTTTGCCATGGACAATTTGGATTGGAAAAAGAAGACGCTAGATGGGGGAAGTTTCCATGCCACAACAGCACTCATTGTCGAAAATAGAGAGAGTAGTAGAGTGCAGGAGGGTGTCAGACTCCCTACTTCAACAATGAATGATGTACCTGCTGGGACTGAGATTATTGGGACCTTCACTATGCTGTGCTATGCCGTTTGTCCACAGTCTTAGTGGAAGAGATACAACTAGTTATCCTTATTTCACTGGTAAGAAGTCTTGGTTCAAAAGCAGCATGAGAATGGACATACCTGCACTTGAAGAGTTTGGTCAAAACACAACTGATGACATAACAGATGACCTGCTTCACCAGGCACGAGGCCTCATCATAGATGTGTATACATCCTCAGCTGATCACTTTGAAGATTCTGATCTGGGGACACTGAGAGCATACAAGTTCTTGAACAACAAATCAACACTCTTAAAGCTACTTCCTCCAACTGAAAACGCATTTCTCTTCCACCTTAAACGGGCAGCTCTGGCAACCATTATTGACAAGAATGCACATATTGCCAAGCCAGAAATTCCCCCCTTCAGGAATTTTGGATGGTCTCTGGATGAGGGCCAAGCAGTTGAAGTTCCAATTCCATCTACACAGCCTGCCTGGCCTGTGTCATTGGCCATGGTAATATCATGTGGTTGTGTTAAAGGTTGTCAGAAGAACTGCTCCTGTGCAAAGAGGGCAATTCCATGCTACATAGGATGTCGTTGCCAGGGGTTGGCAACCAAATGTAGCAGGATACAGCATGCTGAAACACTAGAGAGCAGCGACAGCAGCAGTGACTCCGAAATCATCTAAACAAATTGTATAAATATTATTACAGAAATTAGTTATCACCCTGAATTGTAATCTGTTTGTCTGTTTCATTAATTATTATTTTATTTTTTTACAAATTGCTACTTAATGTAACAGTTTTAATCATTAAACACTTTAAAAACTACTCCACACATGATTCCTGTGTGTTTTAGTATTTCAACATTTAGTTGTCAGTACCTTTGTCTCACACTCCAAACACCTGGATTGAACAGTAACCAGCCTAACCCCCCAAAAATATTTTTCGATAGAATAAAGCTATGCCACTTGTGAAAGAATATTACAAATACTAGACATTGCAATACAAATAATATATATTGCATAAATATGCAAACTATATACTGTACATACATAAACGGAGCAGTATACAATTAACATCAGTTAATGGTAAACTTCTTTCTTGGAACTTGTTTGAATTGACAGGCTATTATAGGCTTGTCTATAATGTGTTATGGACCATGGGGACTGTATGGTTAGTGAAAATGATCAAAATATGATTTAATCTAGTAAAAGTTAACTTCACATGGTAATTTGTTTATTTTAACAACAACAAAGGGAAAAGAATGCTACCGATTACAAATGGAATGTTCAAATTTTATTTTTTTATTTTTTTGCCTACCTATGAATTAAGAGGCATTGTTCACTCTTACTTTCTAATTACATGTACAGTCAATGCATCAGATGCAAGCTTATCTTCCACTCTTTTGAAAGGTGTGCTCAGTTTGTTTCTAGCATAAAGTATCAGGGAGATATGGCTCAGGATTCATGAATATAATTAAACCTTTTTAGCATGTTTGGGTGATTCCGGGGAGTTAAAGCAGAATTGAGGTAGCATTGTTTTGACCCTAATTACAAGTTTCCAGCAGCTTGTTGACCGGGTTGTCCACCCAGGTTGTGATCCTCAGACATCATAGATTTCATTTTTATATGACAACCTTTTACAGCAGCCCATGTCTGCTAAACCCCCTTTGCTCCCTGGGTACCTTGTAAACATGCGCAAGATGGACGTCTTTGACCGTGTCAAGTTAAAATCAACTTCAGTTGATAAAAACGTATCTCGAGACACGTCGTGACAATGCGTAGCTTTTTAAAAGCAAAGTCGTGTTCGATGTGAACAGCCCCTGGGCTGTAGCAGAAACCAGTGTCAGGCAGTAAAAGACACCTGCTGTGTTATTAAAGAAAATCTCTCAGCGCCTTTAAACGTCTGCTTCATTATGTGAGGTTAAGCAATTTCACGAGGAGCCACCATTAGGCGCTCTTGTTCAAGCTAAGTCTGCGCATGCGCATCAGCTGATGATCCGTTCACCTGTATGAAAGTGAGACGCAAACGCACACGTATAACTGGTAGAAACTCGCATTCTCCCTGGTCTGAAATCTCGGCTGCAGATATTATTATGGTGGCGATAAGGTCTTTAGGTCAGAGCTTTTGTCGCCTGGCCAGGAAAGGATCTTTGAAGTTGAGCAAGAGTCGCGTGTCGAAGATGTGCTCGAGCGCGTGCCAGGTGAGTGGACAGGTGAAGTGATATTTTTTTTAGTATTTTAAAGGCATATCAAGTTGTTTTATTGCACAAATGGGTACAAGGGTGTTTTTAAAAAAATACAAATAAAAAAATGATTTTTTTTTAATTGGTTCAAATTGTCACAAAATATTTTTATTACAATTTCTGTTCGCGTTGTGGTTTATAGTTGTTTTACTGTTCACATTTCGCTGACAAGCCTTTAACAGGCTGTTTAATTGCATGTCCCATTGTGACAACTTTTTTTGGAGCCAAGATTTTGTGGCTGCTATGTGCCTATACAGAAATTGACTTTGAAAAATAGACCTGAGAAATTGAATTAGGAAGTGTGACAATTAGCCCTGAGAATGTGTAGCATATTATTTTGGGTTTTACACATGTGCTCAAGGACATCAGAATTGCACAACTGTATTTGATAAATACGAAACAAAAGTTTTTAGCATTTTCTTGAGGTTTTTATATCCCTTACATGATATCCTATACTTTTTTCATGACCCCATATTGACAGAAAATCTGTCATTTTTGTATTCGAGGTTCTCAGGCCTCATGCTTTGAAACTTAATGCACTTTAATGTGTTTTTTGTGCATTTAAAACATGTCCTTATTGTGCTATATTTAAAAAGCAAACTAGAGACTGGTGGATTTTATTGGTTTAGTAAATGTTTGGTTTGAGGTTATCTGATGTGGTTGATTTACTTGACTATTATTGGTCTGTTCACTTGTTTGAGTGGATAAAAGCAGAGGTGAGTCGTGGCGTGGTTCTCGGATCAAACACAATGTTGATGCATGCATTTGTCAGAGAGGTTTCTGTCAGAGGTAACCGCAGTTCCTCTTGTGGCGTGTTGCTATGGTAAGACTTCCCCTTGAAACAGGAAATGACAGTGCCATGAGAAAGAGGCATGACAGGCAGTGTAGCTGTTAAGGGGAGGCAGTTTGGAGAGATGTTCATAGTGTGGGCACAGTCGACCCACTCCTGATGTTGCCATGTCCAAGAAAGTGAATGCTCTTGCAGTGCCAGTGGGTCAAATGGTGAGTCTGGGTTGGCTGTCCCATTGGTGGTTCTTTCATTCAGAGCTAGAACTTCAAAGATTGATTAGTTTGATGGACATGTGGTGATGCAAATGTATTAAGAGCAGTTTTATGGTGGGTTTGTAAAGCCGGACCAAGGGGGAAATCTTCTGTCAGACCTCTATAGACAGTGAGGGGGCCGTGTCCCCCACCAGTGTTTGTGGTAATGGGATGTGGGTATTTCAATGGTTGATTGTTAAACTACTACATTGGACCCTCCAATCCTGGATGTAATCCCTTGCGTCTGAATTATTTATGTTAACATGGTTAAAGGGAACTTATGGAGGAATTTGAATATTGTTTATTAAAAATGTGTAGAGATTTTCTCTCTTTTTAGTATTTTTGATTGTTTTGCAAATAGTTTTTTGTGTGATGTCACCGCTGGAGTGATCTGTGTCCCTTTTGGTCAAGTTGGACCCTCTTAATTCTATCTCTGTTCTTCATGTGCAACTGAACTACAGACACGTACGCTTTTCTGTGTAGAATTAACTTTATTTTGCGATTGAAGTGAAATCTTCTTTATTTGAGCTTTGTTATTGTACGATCTAAATTTGAGTGAATTCAATTAAAATGAAGTATAGAAACAACCGTATTAAAATGGACAATCTGAGATTAGTCTACTTGAATCTAGTCAACTTAAAGGGATGGTTCACCCAAAAATGAAAATTAACTCATCATTTACCCACCCTCATGCCATCCCAGATGTGTATGACTTACTTTCTTCTGCAGAACACAAATGAAGATTTTTAGAAGAATATCTCAGCTCTGTAGGTCCATACAATGCAAGTGAATGGGTGCCAAAATGTTGACACTCCAATATATATATATATATATATATATATATATATATATATATAATATATATGTATATGTATGTGTGTGTGCACACCTGTATACCTGTAGTCAATAAATATTGATCTGTTTCTCATCCACACCTATCAGATCGCTTCTAAAGACATGGATTTAAACGCTGGATTCATATGGATTACTTTTATGCTGCCTTTATGTGCTTTTTGGAGCTTCACATTTTTGCCATCCATTGACTTGCATTGTATGGACCTACAGAGCTGAGATATTCTTCTAAAAATCTTCATTTGTGTTCTGCAGAAGTCATACACATCTGGGATGGCATACAGGTGGGTAGATGATCAGATAATTGTTATTTTTGGCTGAACTATTCCTTTAACTTAAATAGGTTAAATAGGTTACTTTCTAAATGAACATCCAAGTTAAGTGAACGTAAACAAGTTTAGGAGACGCCATTGCTCAGTTCAGTGAAGGGAACAAGTTTGCTCAATCAATTGAGTCAACTTCTAAAGTTTTTCAGTGCAAACCCATTTGGAAGTTTTTAAGTTGTTTTGATAGAACACTAGAGAATTCCACAGAAGTTCTGTAGAATCCAAACGCTGTTCTTTTCCAGACAGTGACCGTTCATAGTGGCCACGTCTGTCAAGCTCCAAAAAGTACCAAAGAGGCCCCATTTTAAGTATTATAAAGTGGAGTCCATGCAACTCATCCCCTAAAGAGCACAGCAGTCTGATTTTAAAGTGTGAAAATCCCATTCGTTTTCTCCATAGGGGAATTTATTTTTAACGGTATCTAATATTCCTTTAAAGACAGACCTACCTTGAGCTCCGAGGTTGTTAATTGATTGTATATGCTTCTGTTGAAGCCATCAGTCTGCGTTATTTCAAATTCTTTAAAAAAAAAATCACGTTTAATAACAATTTCTGATAAAGAACTACACTACCCTTGAATCCACTTAAAATATGTTGTTTCCATACTTGTAATCAAAAACGTAATCTGTAATTTTATGTGTGTCCATCGATTTTAATTTAATTAGGCCATTCGCAATGTCTTTCCAATTTTTAAATACTTTTTTGCCTCAAATTAAAGATTGTAGATCTTGACACTAAGCGTTGCTACGTGCTTGTTCTTCAGACATGTTAACTAGTCATGTACTTGAGAGAAAAAAGGACAAAAGGAAGAAAAAAATTCTCCATTGACATTATTTACAGCTAGTAGGTATCACAGTGCAGATCTTGCAAATGTAGGTCCACTGTGCCACAGTTTCAAAATGATTAATGCCGTTACTTGCAATGAACGTCTTGTTCCTATCTCAATCGTCATTAGCCACCACCTCAAGTTGAGACGTAGTCTAGCCTAGGCTATAAGCTAGTCTACACAACCGAAATCGTTAGCTGATCGGTAGTAACATGTCAGGCAAAGTAATCCATTTGTAGCCTGCTGTCTGATTCAGTGGTTCTCTTTTGGGGGTTTGATGCTTTACCAGGCGCTTGGCGGGCTGCGAAGGCTTGAGAAACGGATTACTATATCGCTAGCTAATTAGCTACTTATAACTATGTAGCTCGCTGCCTCTGCCTGAGGTAATGTCAAATTAAATTCTGATTGGTCAAGCAAGGCATTAGCTCAGATGGTAGAGCGGGTCGGCCACTAATCGCAGGGTTGACGGTTTGATTCCCGGCCCACACGACTCCACATGCCGAAGTGTCCTTGGGCAAGACACTGAACCCAAAGTTGCTCCCAATGGCAGACTAGTGTCTTACATGGCAGCTCTGCCATCGTGTGTGTGTGTGTGAATGAGTCACAGTATAAAGCGCTTTGAATACCGCTAAGGTTATAAAGGCGCTATATAAGTGCAGACCATTGTTGTTTCTAAGCGAATGCTAGTTCTAACCTGCGTGTTCAAAAGACACCTCTGGCTTCTACTCTATGAAGTCGAAAGTCTACGTGCTCTCGATGTTCAACAGCAGTACTTGAACTTTAATAAGTGACGCAGGCCTAGCTTTACTTAATTAGCACTAATATGTACAACACAAAAGGTGATCTAAGAGTGATGCATAAAGTAAAAGAATAATTGTTAGTTCCTTGAACTTTGGCGTAAAAATCCATAAAATTAAGATTTTAGGTAGACGTACTACTAACTCCAACATCAAGTACACAATTGAGGTTGTGGGGAATACCCATAAGCCCTTGCATATATATATGCATGTTTGTTTTGTTCATTCTCAGATAACACGTTTTTTTCTTCTGCAGTATAGTTCCTAAAGTAAATGTTGTTTTATAGGAGTTTTAGATGTTTATATTGGAAAACAAGCCAAAACAAATGCGAAACGTTGCAGTGTATGATGGGGTGAAGACACTGTCACCTTTCTGTTCACTTCAATCCATCTTTAACTCACTAAAAAACACATAGTAGAGGTGCTGACCGCACAGAGAAATGACCGTTTCGGAGTTTGTAGTTATTTACATGATCTGCTTCCTTATTATTTGAACTTTAAAAAAAACTGCATTAAAGATGATGTCGGGGTGTTTCCTTTAAAGACGCAAGTTTTGCTTCAAGGGAACGGCAGATGCTGCTCTACTTATTCCACATCGAGACTGTTTCTGTATTTACTCATTTAGTATTTTTGTATAATTCCTTCATACTTTGAGACACATCACCTGAAGCTGTTTGGAAAGTTGTAATTCTTCCTCTCCTCATCCATCATTAGAGTTTCATATGTTCTCATGTTACGTTAAATGACATCAAACATCTATTTGACAACGAAAATGTTTGTAAACAATTTATTTTTGATAACGTTGACTAATCCTTTCGGCACTGAAGTAGAAACAACAATAATATTAAAGTTAATTTGTGAAATCTTGTACACAATCCATTTGTCATTGAATAAAGCATTAATTTGCGCTCATTTATATACGGTCTATACAGAACTCCCCATTTTCTTAAAGAGATGCTACCGATTTTTATCTTCTACAAATCAGTGTAAATAATTGTAAATAGTATAAATATAATTGAATATAAATATATGCAATAAAATATCATATTCATTGACATTTACATTCATGCATTTGGCAGACGCTTTTATCCAAAGTGACTTACAGTGCACTTATTACAGGGACAATCCCCCCGGAGCAACCTGGAGTTAAGTGCCTTGCTCAAGGACACAATGGTGGTGACTGTGGGGATCAAACCAGCAACCTTCTGATTACCAGTTATGTGCCTTAGCCCACTACGCCACCACCACTCCGTTGAATACATGGATTTGTAAAAAAAAAAAGCTTAAATGTGACCAAAAACAATCAAATATAATATGTAAAATTATTTTAGTAATGTACCTATAGTCAAGTCAATTTTATTTGTATAGCGCCTTTCACAACACACATCGTTTCAAAGCAGCTTTACAGAAGTTCAGCATTAACAGACGATAAAAATGTAATGTCTATAAAGTCGATAAATCATCATCCTTGTGCAGGGCTCCAAACTGCGACTAAAAATGGTCGCATTTGTGACCAAATAAATTTATTTGCGAGTGTAATTTCTGTCAAGGTCGCCATTGGCGACAGTAAAAATTTACTCCCTTTGATTTTAAAATTTGCATTACATTTCCCGAGATACATTACAAAAGTTTATATCAAAGAAATAGCGGGGAAAACGGAGTTCATTGCAGGAACTAACCATTTCAAAAATAATTAATGGTTTGGCTATAGTTTGAAGGTCCTCTATATAATTAACATTTATATCTGAAAAATACCCAGATGAACCGATAATGAATCGTATAGGAATCAAAACGAATCGAACTTGTCAATCGCAAACGAATCAGGATATCAATACCCAGCTCTACTATTTAATAAAGAATTGTATGACATCAATCATGTATGGAAACAATCAAGGAACATACTGAAATTCACAAAGATATCAACCATCAGTCACTTATATCCTCTCCTGTTTGTTATAGAGCACACAAGTCATATGGATTACCATAATGTGTTTTGGGTCCTTTTAAGTGATTTACAGACGTGGTCACTTCGAATTGTCATTGTGTGAAGACATGATTTTAATTTTGGGGTGTGAGAAAATGACCGAGTGTTTAGCAATCAGGTTTCCTCTGTTACCATGGCGATGAGAATTCTAATCAAGCGTACATGATTTCCCGATGCCTGGACAGCCATCAGAGGGGTAAGCTAAGAGCCCACCGGTTGTTTGGAAATATGTTGTGCCGACATATGACAGTTCAGAATTAACCAAGTCACGTCTCTTAATGAAATGTGTCAAACACACCCATTTCCTGCATGTGCAAGTTGTGTTCCCGCTGTACAACCCCCCAAAAAAAAAAACATGCAGCTGTTAAAATGTGATTTCCTGCCATTAATTTCCCTCTTTAATTCACAAGTGTGATATCTCAGGCCTCCACTGACTTCATGCTTGACTGATTCTGTTTGTTTACTTCTGCAGACCCAAGCGGTTTCTGATGGGGGTAAGTGTGATTTTCATTTACATAGTAAACACTTATTTAGTCCAGTGCTTCTCAGCTGGTTTTGCTTCAGGATGCAGATTTTACATTGGACACCAACTAGCGACCCAACACCATAAAAAATAGTTTGTTGTACTTGTAATGACAACAATGACCAAATGATGTCTGTAGATCTCCACTCGTTGATGTTCTGTGTGTGAGAGAGTGTGTGTGTGTGTGTGTGTGTGTGAGAGAGAGTGTGTGTGTGTGAGAGAGAGTGTGTGTGTGTGAGAGAGAGTGTGTGTGTGTGAGAGAGAGTGTGTGTGTGTGAGAGAGAGTGTGTGTGTGTGTGAGAGAGAGTGTGTGTGTGTGTGAGAGAGAGTGTGTGTGTGTGTGAGAGAGAGTGTGTGTGTGTGAGTGTGTGTGAGTGTGTGTGAGTGTGTGAGAGTGTGTGTGAGTGTGTGAGTGTGTGCGCGTGTGAGAGTGTGTGTGTAACCCTTTAATTTATTTTTAGTTTTTTGGTGTTTCTGCATCATTTTCAATGATCGGTCAATATTGACCAAGGTGTTTATCTAATCAAGCCCAATTAAAAAATATAAATGAATTGTTCAAATGGAAAATGGAGGAAAATTCACCAAGTCTCCTATTGGTCCGATAAAGAAAACCATTTGTATTAAATGAAAATGAGCAAATACCATAGAAGGGTTAACAAACCACGTTAATCCTTGTTGCAAGTGAACCCATATTTAATGTGGTATGGGGCATATTTTATTTTTTATATTTATATTACGTTTTTTCATGGTTTTTCAGGATGAAGTAATGTCACGTGTAATATGGCTAGCGTCTGTCAAAGGACAGATGAAATTGCACCATAGAGTTTGACATCGGCAACAAAAGAGATGTGAAGTGTTTCCTTCTCCCTTTTCTAAAGGTTGATGGGCCTGTGTGTTTTGCTTTTCTCCTAACAATACAAATGTAAACGTTTAGTTGTATTGTATAATTTGCATTCATCGTTGTTTTCCCCTGCTGTCCGTGACCCAATCAGAACCGTCCTGCGACCCACCGGTTGAGAACTGCTTTTTTATTATTTGCTTGCTGTTGCATTCAATGTACAGCTGTCAATGCTGTCATGATAATGGTTTTATTTGAGGAAAAATCATTTTGTGTGCAGAACTGCACTTGAAGTTGTCCAGCGGTGGCAGCAGCTCCAGTCTGTCGGAGAGCTCGAGCAGGTCGGCTGGACCTCAGAGTCCAGATGGTCCTGCCAGCAGAGTGGTCAGCTGGGCGGTGTGTTTCGAACGCCTGCTGGAAGACCATGTTGGTGTGCTCTACTTCACCGTAAGAATTTTGCATACTTGATATAATACTTAAATTCTTCTTTTAGTAGCAAAGTTAGCAGAATGTTAACAGTATGACCAGCGCAACAGATGGGCTTATGTGATTGATAACTGTCTTATCTTAAGCCTGAGAACTTAACCTACATGTTGGGTTATTGAACCTAGTTGTTTGTGTGTGTGTGCGTGCGCATGTAGTCATGTTACTGATTATGGTCCATGATAAGGAAGCAGGGGCATTCAGCTGTGAGCACATCACATTTACATGTTGATCTTCTGTGCATTGCAAGAGTGATGGGTTGAAGCATTTTGCTTTTTCTCTTTCTGTTGGTCTGGCTACAAATTTGTAGGAGTTTCTCAAATCAGAGGTGAGTGCAGAGAATATCCTGTTCTACCAAGCCTGTGAAAAATTCAAGAAAATCCCACCAACCAGAAAGGATGAGGTATGCAAATGTCTATACAGTTGTGTACAGACATCGGAGATCACATCGAAAGTCTGGCACTTAAATTGTTTAAAATGTAAAAAATAAATAAATGTAAAAGATAATCCTTAATGGGATTAATCCCTGTAATAAATGTATGTTGCCGTTCCGTGCCAACATTCTGTGAAAATAATGGAAACTATTTATTTTGGCCCTGGTCCAATGGCAATAAATATCAAAATTCTTTCTCTTTAATTTCCTGGTTTTATTTTCTTTGTGAGCAATAACTATATAATAATTAAGGCCTATTCACAACAAGCCCATTTTTGGTGCGAATGTTCATTCTGAACGAGCTTTTGAATTGAAACACTGCATTTCCATTACGCTATTCACACCAGGTGTGGCTAATCATCCGCCGACAATCCGAAGGGTTTATTTTAAACTGAGTGGGCCGGTGGATTGGCTGCGAAATGGGGGGCGATTAGCTCAAATGAGCCGCCGCGTTATGCAAAACGAACCACAAAACAGTGGTGCAATATGAAGAAAAGGACAGCAAAATCCCCCCGCTAAACTTTTGGGCCAGTTGCTATGTAAAATCCCTGCCCGATTTCTCTTCCCAGTCCAGCCCTGATTTACATGTATTATAAATGTTCATAAACAAAGACTCTGGAGTGTATTCCTGTGCTTTTTTTCTCGTCTCGCACAAAAAACGCTTAATTTAATGCAAATATATAGAAGCTATAAACAATCTTTCTTTATTAGAATATATATGTAATGTGCTGATACCTCATTATATAATATACCTGGTGTTTTGTCTTAATTTACATTTTAATATGTATATTTTTGTGCCTGTTTTATTATCCAGGCATTAAAAATAGCATTGTGGTTGGGCAATTTCTTTGAACTAGCTCGTATAAAAATATTGCATGACCAGCAATATTCAAGTGTAGACAAACGAATTGCAGAACATCAGTGCTACTTTTACTGCAACGAGAATAAAACAAAGTATTCCTGTGATTTTGCTCTTTATCTCACCATGCACAAGAAACCCTGAATTCAATCCAAATATACAATAATTAAAGAAAAGACAGTGAGGCTTTTATATAATTTCATTTTTCCTTAATGTACATTTATTCCATGCGTATTTATACACTGATTTTATATCCATTAGATGGTGCACTCAGTAACACTTGTCTTTGTGTCATCTTGGACTTACACTGACACCTAGTGGCTTGGATGCAGCATCATTTGTGTATTGTTGGTGTAGTTGGCTAAAGCACATAACTTGTAATCAGAAGGTTGCTGGTTCGATCCCCACAGCCACCACCATTGTGTCCTTGAGCAAGACACTTAAATCCAGGTTGCTCCGGGGGGATTGACCCTGTAATAAGTGCTCTGTAAGTCACTTTGTATAAGTGTCTGCCAAATGCATAAACGTAAATGTATTTTAAAATCAATAGTTCCCAGTTTCAGATGCCAGAAATGTATTATTCACAGTCAGACATGATTACTTTAATCAATGAGTGAAAGTGTCCAATAACAGGACGGTTACTGAGATTAAGCACACAGCATTCGGATGGTCATGTGATTCTAACATGGCAGCCGCCATCTGCAGGGGCGGACTGGGACTAAAATGTGGCGCACCAAACCCGGCCCGCTAACACCACACCATAACACACTGCCTCATTGATTTCATTTTTCTAGAAGTGCAAATAAACTATTGTCTTAGGTAATATGAGTTTGTGGAAACTAGTACAATAATATGCGCATATTTCACACACACACCCATACATACATACATACATACATACAAGTTCATAAGGAATGTCGCACAGACAGGATGACTGATGTGTAATTTGTTTAAAATAATAAATGAAAACGGAGTTGGCCAGAATATGTACACTACCGTTCAAAAGTTTGGGGTCACTTGTCTGAAATGTTTCTCATGATCTTAAAAATCTTTTGATCTGAAGGTGTATGCTTAAAAGTTTGAAATTAACTTTGTAGACAAAATATTATTCTGCCAAAACATATACATTTATTTAATTACAAATCTAAAATTTCCTAAAAAAAAAAAAAGTTTTTGAAATGGATGACTTGGATCAAAATATGAAGAAAAGAAGCCAATAAGTGCCCAACATAGATGGGAACTCCTTCAATACTGTTTAAAAAGCATCCCGGGGTGATTCCTCAAGAAGTTGGTTGAGAAAATGTCACGAGTACATGTCTGCAAAATCTAGGCAAAGGGTGACTACTTTGAAGATGCTAAAATATTACATAGTTTTGGATTTATTTTGGATTTTTTGGTCACAAAATAATTCCCATATTTCCATTTCTATTATTCCATAGTTTTGCTGACTACTATTATTCTAAAATGTGAAATAAATAAATAAAGAATGAGTAAGTGACCCCAAACTTTTGAACGGTAGTGTACATGTATAAACAAATATGAATGTGCGTATGTAAAATAATAATAAACATACCTCTTAAAGTGTAGATATTTGCAGATTAATTGCTCATATTTTCACTCTATACAAGTTTGTTGCGTCTTTATATCTGCAGTGTTTTAATTCCTTCTCCAGATTATTCTTGGGAAAAGTGAAAAGCTCAATGCTTTGACAAACACGGTTTCTGCTATCCTTAAAACAAAGACTCAAATAGCCACAAAGCAATATTTTTCGTGTCTTATTTTCTGCATTTTTATCAGGTGTGAAAATGATTCAGTAAGACGCACTTCAGCTCCCAGTAATGCAGTGCTTCACAAAATGACAAATAAGTTCCAACATATACAATAACAGCGGCGTAAATAAAATCGGCAAACAGTAAAGCTACGAGCAGTACATAGTCATTTGCATAATTTATTCATATGTACTGCTCATAGCTGTACTGTTTGCCGTTTGTATTTATGCTGGTGTATTTGCATTTGTTGTAAATTAGTTATTTGCCATTTTGTGATTATTCAGAGATCATATTTTGTTTTTGGTCCATGTGAGTTACGGAGTAAACGCGCTTAAGGAGCCCGCGCCACTCCGTAAGTGATTTCAAAATAAAAGTCATTACATGATTTCAAAATAGAAGCCACTGTATTATTTAGACCGTACAAAGTTTATTGAATTCTCGCTCTGTTACGGGTTCCACGTGGCCATGTTGGAGCCCCAGGTGGCCTCCTATATCGCCTGTAGGACGGCACATGCGCAGCAGCGGGCTGACCCAAATTACCCAGCACCCACAGGGAGTCCCGGTGGCCAGTCTGCCCCTGCCCATGTGCAGACACTCTGTATAGAGGATAAAACCACTTTAATAAGGTTGCAGATAAGACTGGAGTCTTCATTTTAATGTGAGTGATCATGATTTCCTACATGTATTGCTAAATTCATGTCTCATTGAAACCTTTAAAATGACTGAGTGCACCTTTAAAATGCAGTAAAAATAGGGAAATAACGTATTGAAACCGTTTGATTTCAAATCAATAACTTAGTTAAAAGCCTTAACAGTGTTAAAAAATATTAATCTTATGCATTGACGGCTGAATAAGTTCAGAGCAGAAATCAAAATAAACATGTTTGTAGAACAGCACCACCTACTGTACAGGGGTAAAATTGTTTTTCTTTTATTCGTAATAGACTTTTCATAGGCAATTAATCACACCTTTGATGTGACTAGGCCTTTAGGCTACTATTGCAACATTGATGTACTGGATGTCGTCTACTTGCATTAATATTAAAGTGACATTTAAGTGACAATTTTAAAGTGTTTTAAAGTAAATAAAACTGTTAAATATCTCCCATCAGTTCAAGAAAGAGGCCCGCTCCATCTATGACACTTTTCTGTCTGAAAGCTCTCTGCATGCGGTTAACATCGATGATACAGCTCAGATGGAAGAGAGCGCCCTGGAGACGCCCACACCTGACATGTTCAACAAAGCCCAGCAACAGGTATACTCGAGGGGTGGGCGATCTGACCAAAATCAGATGGTAGGGGTCATTTTATATCACGGTTACTGAATATATCACAACATATAACAAGTATTGGGCCAAATGTGCCACTAACATCCTTTCAGTACTGATAAATGGTTACAATAACATCAATGACAGTCATGAGATGACATGTTGGAATAAACACTGCCTGCTTTCACGACGCGATGCATCATGACACGTTAGTTCATGTGGAGTCACTGCAAGCCTGTGAGTTTCGCCGCCATGATGATGATGGTGAAATGATCAGGCGCACAAAGAGGAGCACACAAATGAGTGACAAAATATAGAGGTAAGAATCAACAACGACTGTTCATTTCAGTCATTGATGTTTATTTACTGTTTAAGTATCCAAGAGTTAGAACTTCTTAACTAGGGTGACCAAATGTCCCATGTTTTCAGAACATGTCCTCCATTTCGGACCTGAAAAACGTGTCCAGCTGGGAATTTCAAAATTGGCTAAAAATGTCCCGCATTTGGCCTTTCATATTGACGTGCTCCCTACAGTTCTATCATGCACTTTGTATTTGGTACTGCACATCAGTTTTCACATGTTTATATGTGACTATTCTGACTGAGGGCGGCAGTGAGTCCTCTCTCTCTTGCTCGCTCGCCCATTTACTCTCTGCGCTGTGGCTTGTATGTGTGTGCGTGCGTGAAAAATATCACCAGATGTGCTCTTCCGCTCTCATCTAAAAACATCAATAGCTTAAGTATTTTCCCCACCTCTGCTTAAAATAGAACACTTATTATTTTTAACTGCAAATGTTGACTATATCGAGACCACATCAAATAGACTAAGTATTATAAAAGTATTATACTATGGATAAAAATAGACCATGATGGAAAGTTTAAAACTCTTTCCATCAGATATTTGTAGAGCAATCTCTGAATGTGATGCATGAATCAAGCCACGTACAAGATTCCTTCTGCTCTGACAATGTTCCCCCACTCTGAGGATTGGTTTTTCCGTCAGGACAATGCTCCATGCCAGGCCAATCAAGGTGTGGATGGAGGATCACCGGATCAAGACCCCGTCACCTGAACCCCATTGAAAACCTCTGAAATGTGATCAAGCTGATGATGGATGGCCTCTAACCATCAAACAAAGCTGAGCTGTTTGAAATGTTGTGCCATGCATGGCATAAAGTCACCCAACAGCAATGTGAAAGGGTGGCAGAGAGCATGCCAAGGTGCATGTGATTTGGAAATCGATGTTATTCCACCACACATTGATTTCTGAACCCTTCCCAAGTTTAAACATTAGTCTTGTGTTGTTTAAAAATGAATATGAACTTTGACCAGTTGTCATTTTCTGTAAATTAATGCTTAAAATTAAATTTTTATCAGGGAGAAATGTTGCCAGTACTTAATAAAATATTTAATTTTTTATTCTACTCGAACACATACCTATAAATGGTAAATCCAGAGAAACTGATAATTTTGCAGTGGTCTTTTTGTGTGTGTGTGTGTGCGCACACACGTTTGTTTGTTTATGGCCACTGTTTTCTTGTTAAAATTCATTAAATGTATTAATGCATTAATAAATAAATGTTTTATTTAAAACGCAGCTTGGTTAAACATATGGCTTTGACTGTGTTTAGGGTACCCAGGCAATGGTTTTATATAAAAGAAAAATGCAGTTGGAAGTCAGAAGTTTACATGCACTTAGGTTGAAGTCATTAAAGCTCATTTTTTAACCGTTCCACAGATTTCATATTAGCAAACTATAGTTTTGGCAAGTTTTTTAGGACATCTACTTTGTGCATGCCACGAGTAATTTTTCCAACAATTATTTACAGACCGATTGTTTCACTTTTAATTGACTATAATCACAATTCCAGTGGGTCAGAAGTTTATATATGCTAGGTTAACTGTACCTTTAAGCAGCTTGGAAAATTCCAGAACATTATGTCAAGCCTTCAGACAATTAGCCAATTAGCTTCTGAATGGAGGTGTGCCGAATTGAAGGTGTACCTGTGGATGTATTTTAAGGCCTACTATCAAACTCTGTGCCTCTTTGCTTGACATCATGGGAAAATCAAAAGAAAATCATCCTTGGGAGCAATTTCCAAATGCCTGAAGGTACCACGTTCATCTGTACCAACAATAGTACACAAGTATATACACCATGGGACCTCACAACCATCATACCACTCAGAAAGGAGACGCATTCTGTCTCCTAGAGATGAACGTAGTTTGGTGTGAAGTGCAAATCAATCCCAGAACAACAGCAAAGGAGCTTATGAAGATGCTGGAGGAAACGCATAGACGAGTATCTATATCCACAGTAAAATTAGTTCTACATCGACATAACCTGAAAAGCTGCTCAGCAAGGAAGAAACCACTGCTCAAAAACCACCATAAAAAGCCAGAGTGCAGTTTGCAAGTGCACATGGGGACAAAGATCTTTTTAGAGGAATGTCCTCTGGTCTGATGAAAATAAAATGTAACTAGTTGGCCATAATGACCATCATTATGTTTGGAGGATAAAGGGTGAGGCTTGCAAGCTGAAGAACACCATCCCAACCGTGAAGCATGGGGGTGCAGCATCATGTTGTGGGGGTGCAGGATCATGTTGTGGTGGTCCTTTGCTGCAGGAGGGACTGGTGCACTTCACTAAATAGACGTGCATCATGAGGAAGGAAAATGTGGAAATATTGACGCAACATCTAAAAACATCAGACAGGAAGTTAAAGCTCGGTCGCAAATGAGTCTTCCAAATGGTCAATGACCGCAAGCATACCTCAAGTTGTGGGAAAATGGCTTAAAGACAACAAAGTCAAGATATTGGAGCAGGCATCACAAAGCCCTGACCTCAATCCAATAGAACATTTGTGGGCAGAACTGAAAAAGTGTGTGCGAGCAAGGAGGCCTAAAATCTCGAATAGGGCGCCAAAAGAGTCTGGGCCGGCCATGCTTATCGGCATGCAAGTTTTGTCTCAGTTCATCCCTATGTGGACTATGTTTCAAACATGAATTGTGTTCAAACAGACGTTCATTGCGTTTCTTTAAAGGGGTCATGACATGCTTTTTTTTATATTATGTTCCTCTGAGGTTCATCTATATGTAAAGTTTATTGCACAAAAACAGTGATCCGTCATATATTTGACAGTCATTTTGACCCTCTGTCAGAAACACACTGTTTTGGTGCTGCTTTAAGACTTGACCGTACACGCCAGCACACTTGTGTACTGTTATGATTGGCTCTGCTCTTGACTGCTCTCTCTATTTACCATCTCGCCGCTATTGGGTGGGCTATGCATGTGATATATAAACTTAAAGTAGACATTGATGTGTAGTTGCGTAGGTGGTCAGATGCAAATGTCTATCACAGTGTGACATCACAATGTGGAGGAACTAGAGAACTAGTCGTTTTTTCGGCTTGGTTTAAACGAATGCTCTCTGCATTGAGGAGGAAGTTTTGAGTTCTGAAACTTACAGTATGTGTTTAGTGCAATGACCTCGTGTCTAAACATCAAGCAATTTTTATCCCTCATGTTTTGCCCTCTTTAATTACTACTTTTGAAAATATTCGCTGGTAATTGTGGCAAAAATTTGTATAAATGAAATGACCATGTGGTATTGCCTATTTTGTTGCCTATAATTCAGTGTATTCAATCGAATTTATTCAAGATTGATTTCTTTTAAATTAATTTATTCCTTTTGTCTTGCCACAGATCTTCAAGCTAATGAAAATGGACAGCTACACAAGGTTCGTCCGCTCTCTTCTGTACAAGAACTGTATGCTGGCGTGTGTGGAGGGTCGTCCTCTTCCAAACGTCGAATCCCCAGAGCCCAAAAGCAAAGCCTCCAAAAAGAGTGCAACGCCACCTAGTGACAGGAAGGTAATGGTTATTTCCTTCAGTTTCCTTGTAAGACTCGAATTGATTACTGAATATTACCTCAAAGTGGAAAAAATACACATTTAAAAATGTGGTTAAGCGAAATTGTGTAGTCTGTAATGGGGTGTGAATGTTTTTCAATCCAAAGTGTTAATGTGGTGATGTGTCAATGAATGGTAAATTGTGAAACGCATTCAAAAGTGAAAGTATTGATGTGTTCATTACTTGGTAACAGAGTGTTGAGTTGAAAGTACCGTCATCGGACAGTAAGAGCAACAGGAAGAAGAGGTTAGAGAAGAGAGGATCATGGGGAGGTACTAGCTGACTCAGTAATAACTTCTCCGTCTGTCTTTCTGTCTGTCTTTTGGTGGTGTTTACTGCTCTCTCAAAACAAGCCCTGTTTTATGAAGTGCAGATGCATGCTTCATGACAAGTTTCCCACGGATCGTTTCTGTCTGCATGTTTCTTATCTGTGTGTGGCCACTTGTTGAAGTTTCCAAACCTTGTTGATTGCATGCAAATAGTGTCTGCACAAATTCTGTATGAGATCTGTTAGCGCTTATGTTGCGTAAAGTGTTCATAATGATACTGGAAAGTTTCTAATAACATTTCTGTTGTTTTTCAGCTGACGTTTCGTACCAGCGTGTGTCAGTGTCTCGTAAAGAGTCCCAGATCTCTGTGAAGTGTAACAGCAGTCTGGAGTTAGTTTCTGGTTCCTTTCGAGCAGAGGTATCGTCACCAAATCCAATTATTGCAATTCCCTCGTGGAAATATCAGGCCTTGTGAGGCAGCAAAAGAACATTAACACTTTGGGTAAAATTATAGTTTTAAGAGAGCTGTTTGAGACGGACTGATTTACAGTTCACTTTTCATCAAGACATTATTAGTAACCTCGATGTTTGATCGACCAATCACAGTTCAGTATGCAAATATTCAATTTTGAATTTCAAACGTCAAAAGTTAGACTTAAACATGAAATTGCATTCAAAAACTGACTTTTGTTGTGTGAGTAAAACGGGACATTCAACAAGAAAAAAAAGGCAGGCGAAATGGAAAGTCGTTTTGCAGACGGCGCATTTTAATGAAAGATAAAGACAAACAAATATAATTTTTGGAATAACGGGCGTTGATGAACCAAGCGAAATAAGGATGTGTTCAAGTACATAAAAATTGAAAAGGGGAAAAAATAGAAAAACACTTGGCTGGCACAATTAAGGCTGAAAATATCTGCGAAACAACAAACTTTGAATGGATTCTTAATTATTTTTCTATCCACATAAAACGGCGTAAAATGTTTCGCCATAAAACGTTCCTCTTATGCAAATAAGTGTAAGTGGGTTCATGATATGGCTGCGCAATTAATTAAAAACATGATAGTTTACAATTACATCTGCCCCAATTAACAAATCGCAGCTAACTCCTGTCGTGTCTAAATGAAAGCATTGTAACTATTGTAATTAAAGACGTGTCTGTCTGTGTGCGGACTTTTATTATTATTCTTTTTTTGTATGTTTTTGGTCCTGATTTTGTTGGGCAATCAAAATCGAAATATTGTGCAAAGGATTTAAACATAGTAAAATTTGCTAACCTGAATATTTCAGTCTTAGTGGCTGCTGAACGCATCAAATAAGCTCAAATATGTAATAAGCGAACACACACATTTTTGAATGATGTGAATCCCAATTAAGCAGGAATTCTGCACGTGTAGATTCTGCATTGCTATCGGTAACCATCCTATAGATTGTTTTATGTCCAACATGAACACCGTTCTCAGCTTGTTTTAGATGTGTAGCCTAAATTAAAAATAAGGCAAAACATTTTTTGGTAGCACTTTCTATGAAACCCATATTTATAATGCATTAATAATGTCTCATAATACACCTTTATATGTTACAACTTTTCATAAAAATTGTGACCACATTTATAATACAAAAACTTACTATTCATAGTTATATCTTGCAGTCTAATGCATTATAACACAAGCAACATCCAGTTTTATCTGCTGAAGTTTTAATGTATTTATTAGGGCTGTCGATTTAATGCATTCAGTGTGATTATAGATAATTCTATTAAAAATAAAGCTTTAAAATGAACGCAATTAATCGCTCTTCCCCCTGGACCGTAATAAGGAAGATTCCTGAGAAATGCTTGTAGTACCACCTGTTTACTCCAGGGGGCAGTAAGTGACACTTCAGCTGTATGAGCAACACACAGTTTATACAGTGAAGAAACACTTCAGCAGAACAACACAAACATGTGTTACATTCTTGCATTCAAAACACTTGATGGAGCGTAAATCTGAGCTAAGAGATCTCAAGATGTGTTTAAAGATTGAGCATTAAACTATATTTAACTTGAAACAGTGAACTAAAACATGTATGTTTATGACGCAACACACCCGAGACGCTACACAAGCATGTCTGACGCAGGTGTAGGTCCTTAAACAAGCCCTCATAATAAATCTCCAACTGATTGATTAATTCACTTGTGTAATGGATTACTGTGAACTGTGTGTCAATGATTGACTTATGATCAATAATATGGTAGTAAACTCTCATTATATATTGAATTATTGTTATAGAAGTTGAAGTTATACATTATAAATATACATTACGCCTGTACATATTCAATGTAAATTGAGATTACACACAAAAATCTCTCATAAATCTACAAGGTTAAAAATCAGTACGATCACCAGTCTTCTTGGGTGAGTCTATACTGGCCTCTATTCAATAAACTTCAATGTTTTTGCATCTTATTTCGAGACTTATTTTATAATTGACTTCCAAACTATATTTAAGTTTGACTTGTAATGTATGTTACAAGTTTATGTTGTAGCTGTTTATAAGAAGATATTTCTTTAGTAACTTAAAGCACGCAAAGACTTCTTATAATATGATCACGTCATGAAGACTTTTGACTGTTTACACTCTACAGCACTTTTACCATTCACTTTAACTTCTCTGGGTTAAAATGGGATGTTGATTGCGTTATTATGCAAGTCTTATAATGTGTTATAACCATAGTTATAATTATTTATGAGAAGTTATAACTTATTATAAGGTTTATAATGAGACATGAATTCAGTATAATGCATTTATGATGCCTTTACAATGCTTATCTTGATTTTCTGTCTCCTTCAGAATGGCCACTGCAGTGTCGCCATCTCTGATCCAGAGGCTTTGAGTTCTGGTTCCCCTACAGCGGATAAATACTGCTGCGTTTACTTGCCGGATGGTACCGCGAGTCTGGCTCCCGCCAAACCCGGTCTTACCCTCAGAGACATGCTCAGCAGCCTGTGTGAGAAGAGAGGGTTTCCTCTTAAAGATGTCGTTATCTATCTTCGTGGGAAAGAAAAGGTCAAACCAGCACCCGAAAACACAATACACGATCACTATAAAGATTATCATACATCTAAATGCCTCGGCATGCTTTTTTAACTTAAGTGGCACATCTGTGGTCGTGACTCTTCAAAACAGAGCTGAGAGAATTTGGCTTGTGAAACCTCTTTATTATTGTAGTGTTGGCGTTTCACTTTCGCAACGTTTATGGGGCTATGGTCAAAACTTATGTTGCATTTTTTCCCATTAAGATCACTTATAATGTCGAGTTACTTGCATTGAATTTTCATAATCATTTTCTACCATCTCTCTGACCCTTCGCATTCAACAGGCTGTTTTTGCTACTGTAGCTTTAAGATCTCTTGCTGTAAATGACATGTGATTGGTTACCCTAATGGAATAAGTGTTTTGTAAATGTAGGCGGTCCTATGTTAATGAGCTTATGTTTGTGACTTCATAATCATGATTATTTTTTGAATGAGCTAATAGTGTTAGTGGGCTGCAGAGGGAGCATTGCGGTGTGAATGTTACAGTACATATAACTCTCCATCTCAAAAGAGCACGTAAATCTTACTTTCTATGATATTAAAAGATACTTTTTATTATTAGTTTATTTTTTCCCCCTCTTATGATGTTAGTAGTTATAGGGGTTGCTGTGGCTCAGTTGGTAGAGTGGGGTTCCAATCGCAGGGTTGGCGGTTTGATTCCCGGCCCACACGACTCCACATGCCGAAGTGTCCTTGGGCAAGACACTGAACCCCAAGTTGCTCCCAATGGCAGGCTAGTGTCTTGCATGACAGCTCTGACCTCATTGGTGCATGAATGTGTGTGTGAATGGCGTAAAGCGCTTTGGTAATCGCTAATGTTAAACATGCGCTATATAATTGCAGACCATTTACCATTTGTCAAAAAGTCACTGTCTTTCTGACTCTGTAATAAACACATTTTAAAAAATTGCCTGATTCAGAGTTTTGTGAATGTATCTGTCGTAATATTGTATGTCTAGTTCCATGGTAGTCTGTATTCGGCAACTTGGGGTTCAGTGTCTTGAACACTTCGGCATGTGGAGTCGTGTGGGCCGGGAATCGATCCACCAACCCTGCGATTTGTGGCCGACCCGCTCTACCACCTGAGTCACAGCCGCCCCAACAAATGCTTTAAGTAATTTGCGATACTAACCTAATAATAACCCTACAAAGGGTAATCGTAGATGGTAATGGTTTATCATTTGACACACTTTTGGAGCTAGTATTGGATGTCGTCTTTTTACTATAAATTGACTTTTTATTTTCTCCCCAATTTGGAAAGCCCAATTCCCAATGAGCTCTAGATGCTCGTGGTGGCGTAGTGACTTGCCTCAACCCGGATGGCGGAGGACGAATCTCAGTTGCCTCCGCGTCTGAGACCGTCAATCCGCGCATCTTATCTCGCAGCTTGTTGAACGAGTTACCGTGGTGACAGCACGTGTTGTGGCTTCATGCTACTCTCTGCGGCATCTACGCACAACTCACCCACACCCCCCCCACCGAGAGCGAACCACGTTATAGCGACCACGAGGAGGTTACCCCATGTGACTCTACCCACCATAGCAACCAGGCCAATTTGGTAGCTTAGGAGACCTGGCTGGAGTCACTCAGCGCACCCTGGATTCAAACTCGTGATTTTAGGGTGATAGTCAGTGTCAATACTCGCTAAACTACCCAGGCCCCCTACTATAAATGGACTATTTTTTTTTTTTTCTTCCAAAGAACCACACTGTTCCAAGAATGAATCTGTACAGTATATCTATGCATATTCGCATAATTTATTTTATTCTTTTTAATCACAAGTTTCCTTAATGTTTAAAAAAAGCATGTTTTGTGTTGTCTACTCGCCTCATTATTAATCTAAAAAAATTGATTAAAATATAGATTTATTTATTTATTTATTTTTTATATAAAACGAGTGTGTGGCACTTGAGGCTGCCTTGCTCCTCAAGGAGTTTGTTGGCTCTGTTATTTTTTTGTAATAATACACACACAAACTTGTATAGTAATAATGAATACCATGTTGTGATTGGTTCTCTGCAGCCTCTTTCTCTGGATCTGGACTGTTCTGTGTTTGGAGATCAGCAGCTCACTTTGGAACTCAGAATAGCATTTTCGTGAGTTACGAACACACAATTTATTAAAGGATTTTAGTCTTGCCCTTTGGAATAATGTTTACATTTATTCCAGACTGATAGATTAATCTGTTCACACACAGTTGTGTTAAGTGTGTGTGTGTGTGTGTGTGTGTGCGCAGGCTGGAGATGGTGTTTTCAGGACGAACGATAGGAATCGTCGCAAAGTCAAGTAAGAGTCTAGGCGATGCGATTTCTGCCGAACTACAGAAACATCAACTGCAGCTTCAGGATGTGCAGGTTACTCATGTGTGTAAGCCGGGTTCATCCCCAGGTTCTCAATCACAACATTATATTTGATTTGGTCTTCAAGATAGACATATTTGGTTCATTAAAATGAAAAGCTGAGACTATTTCTTGCTGTATATTCCCATTCCAGAGTGGCTCAAAAGAACCTCTTAACATGGGCACAAATGTGTTCCGTCTGGCCAACAAAACGTTGTGTTTGGATTGTGTTAAAGGTGTGTCTTTATCATTTTCACTCATTTAGTATTTTGAATATGCTGCATTCTCTCTCTCGTATACACAATCAGTTTGGACACACTTGACTGAATTTGTTTTGTCTTGATCTAAAGGCTTATGCATAATGATTGAAATTAGCTTTGGACACAAATATAATGTGTGCAATGTTTACATTTTATTCACATTTAGTATCTTTCTGCAAGAGTCAATTCTGTGTGTCTGATTTGTTTAGTTAAGCAGACCACTCTTGATATTCTCTGTCTTACTCTCCCCATGTCAGTTTATGTTTGGCTTGTTGGACTTTAATAGACACTGTGAATAAAATCTCCACCTCAGGGGTCATCACAGGCACTTAAACACCGTTTTATAGCTCCCTTTCTGCCTGTAGCTCTTCAGATGGAGCTCAGAGGACTGGAGAGACCCACCACATTACACCACATCTTAAAAATAGGATTATGGAGGAGGTGTCAACTTGATATCCAGCTCCTTTCTAGCAAATTATCTCATTTCCTTTCGTGTGTGTGTGTCTGTCTGTCTGGGTCTCTGTCTGTGTCTTTGGGTGGGTGGGTGTGGATGTCTTTCTGTGTCTTTCTGTCTCTCTGTGTGTGTGTGTGTGTGTGTGTGTGTGTGTGTGTGTGTGTGTGTTTTAGTAGCTTTGGAGACTCGAGACTCATCGCCAACACCCAGAGGAAGCACCAGACCCAGAAATCACCATGAGATGGACGGTAATGCAGACGTCTCATTATATACATTTATTTACACTACCGTTCAAAAGTTTGGGGTCACTTACTCATTCTTTATTTATTTATTTATTTCACATTTTAGAATAATAGTAGTCAGCAAAACTATGGAATAATAGAAATGGAAATATGGGAATTATTTTGTGACCAAAAAATCCAAAATAAATCCAAAACTATGTAATATTTTAGCATCTTCAAAGTAGTCACCCTTTGCCTAGATTTTGCAGACATGTACTCGTGACATTTTCTCAACCAACTTCTTGAGGAATCACCCCGGGATGCTTTTTAAACAGTATTGAAGGAGTTCCCATCTATGTTGGGCACTTATTGGCTTCTTTTCTTCATATTTTGATCCAAGTCATCCATTTCAAAAACTTTTTTTTTTTTTAGGAAATTTTAGATTTGTAATTAAATAAATGTATATGTTTTGGCAGAATAATATTTTGTCTACAAAGTTAATTTCAAACTTTTAAGCATACACCTTCAGATCAAAAGATTTTTAAGATCATGAGAAACATTTCAGACAAGTGACCCCAAACTTTTGAACGGTAGTGTATGTTTGCAACATCCCACATATTTCACAACCTTTCATTGTAACATGTATGCAGACATATTATAGGGTATAACTAATTGTTATAATCTCCTATATTTGGAGTGGCATACTACATGATGGCATGTTTTTGAAAAAGTAGTATGCTGTATGTACACTTTGCACCATATGCAAATGTTCTGTATGTGTTAAATACCTGGATGACAAACTTTATTGACTGAAATGAGCCCTCTGTGTCCTTTATCCCACAATGCAGAGTGCTTGACTTTTAATTTCTAATGAGATAACAATAACAACCAGAAACAACATCATATGTGATTTTGATCTTTTTATTGTACTACTGCGAGTTTAGAAATTTACTCACAAATAAATGGTTTAATTCTGAGATAACTGGACTCCAATCTCTTAATGAAACATGCATTGTAGAGAGGTCATGTGATAACAATTTAAAACATTTATTGCTTCATTTAGAGCTCAAATTTCTGTTTCTGTAAGTAGAAAAATCCCATAAATTTTTCAATAGGCGAATTGAACTTCTAAACCTTTAAAAACAGACATACCGTGAGCTCCAAGGTGAATAATCAATAGTAGATGCTTCTGTATAAGCCATCAGTCCACGTCATTTCAACAGAATTTTTTGAAAAAAATCGTTTAATAGTGGAATTTCTGGTGAATAAATACTCTACCCATGATCCTGAAGAGAAGGCATCTACCAATCACAATTGCATTGAACAAAGTGCGCCAAAAGAGCTTTGCAGTGATATATTTCCATGACGCGCTGTGAATGATGCAATCGAGTCATTCTCAAACTACTTGTATGCACTGAGCTAAAACATTTGACCACCTGCCTAATATGCTATTAGTCCTCAGCATGGTGTCAAAACCGTGCCGACCCGCCGAGGCATGGACTCTACAAGACCCCTGAAGTTGTCCTGTGGTTTCTGGCACCAAGACATTAGCAGCAAGTCCTGTGAGTTGCGAGGTGGAGCTGCAGTGGATCTGACTTGTTGGTCCAGCACATTGAGATTTGGGGAATTTGCAGGCCAGGACAACACCTTGAACTCTTCATCATGTTCCTCAAACCATTCCCGATGTATGTGTGCAGTGTGGTAGTGCACATTATCCTGCTGAAAGAGGCCACTGCCATCAGGGAATACCGTTGCCATGAAGGGGTGTACCTGGTCTGCAATGATGTTTAGGTAGGTGGCATGTGTCAAACTGACCACTGCATGAATGGCTGGACCCAGGGCTTCCCAGCAGAACATTGCTCAGAGCATCACACTCCCTCCACCGGCTTGTCGTCTTCCCACAGTGCATCCTGGTACTTCCCACAGTGCATCCTGGTATCACTTCCCCAGTTAAACGGCACACACATACACGGCCATCCACATGATGTAAATGAAAACGGGACTCATCAACACCCTGTCACCAGTTTGTGGTTTGCCCTCCTCGGACCACTGTCGGTATGTACTCGCCACTGCTGACCGGGAGCACCCCACAAGCCTTGCCATTTCAGAGATGCTCTGACCCAGTGGTCTCGCCATAACAATTTGGCCCTTGTCAAACTCACTCAGGTCTCCCGCCCATTTCTCCTGCATTCAACACCTTGACTATGAGAACTGTTTGTTCGCTCGCCATCTAATCTACCCAGACCGTGACATGTGACCTTGTTAGCAGATGATCAACGTTATTCACTTCACCTGTGAGTGGTCATAATGTTTTGGCTCATTGCTGTATTTGTATATATTTGGATATTTTGCAATAAAATGTACGTTTTATACTTATCAACTATTTGTAATCCTTACATTTAATCTTTTATAAAAGTCCCTATGGCAGAAATACTTCCCTAACCAAGATGGCTGAAAAAGTGGGCGGGCGCTGTTGCGCACTATTATGCTGCTCTTAGGAATACTTGATTCTGATTTGTCACTCATGGCATTTTGTAGCTCTGTAAGAAGCATGATCATGTACAGCCAGTTGGTCATTGCAAAATAAACCCTGACAGATCTTTAATTATCCTGTAGGGGTACATTTTCTGATGCATACTCATATGTCGCATACTACTTTTATGGTCTCAGGTCTTGTAGAGATGCTGTCTCGCGTTCAGTGCAGTCGAGCCGAAGATCAGCGTGGTTTACTCACCAAAGAGCAGCTCGCTCTGCCGAAGTTCCTGCAGCTGCCAGCAGGGAACGGTGGGCAGACATTCAGGAAGAACCCCTCACAGGAAGAAAGTTGTGCCCTTTGACCTCTAAGATCCTGTCCAGTGTGAACTGATCCAGAGCACTAAAGACTCGTAAGACGGGTGTCTGTGCCAGACTGGAGGCGTGGAACTCTGATAAGATTACTAAACTGTCCGTGTGCCCGTGTGATGAGATTATATGTTCTTAATTTGTTATACAGACATCTGTGTGTATATTTTGTATATTACAACATACACAGATGCTGATCGCTGGCTCTTAGAACTAGCACTTGACAATAATTCCAAA
Organism: Moxostoma hubbsi; assembly: GCA_032164185.1. NCBI lineage: Eukaryota > Metazoa > Chordata > Actinopteri > Cypriniformes > Catostomidae > Moxostoma > Moxostoma hubbsi. The sequence goes on from JAVLUX010000025.1 coordinate 850,175, forward strand.
CAATGAGAATTAATTTTTAAAAAAAATGTCAAAACATGTAGCGATTTTACCTTTTTATCGTATTTATTTTCATATCAGATTGTATTGTGTGCAATATCAAGTGTGCTCTTGAACATATTTGGTATGGGAACACATTATGACTTTATATTGAGCATTTGCTTTGTTCACTGAGTTTTAGTGTCTGATCAAAAAATGATCCGTGTGAGTTGATGTTGGGAATATTGCACTGTGTGGCGCATTAAATTCTTTTTTGTACTTTGTGTGGTTAAACAGTCTGATATGAAATGAGGCGGCAAGATCACGTTAGTTATTAAAGGTAGCAAAAGTTCACTCAAATATCTAAATTGTAATCATTTACTCACCCTTGTGTCATTCCAAACCCATGTGACTTGCTTTCATCCATTGAATGTGAAAGGAAATGTTTACTGTTCTATTATTAGGGACTGCCAAGTTAAAGAGAGGACAAAAACATGCGAGTTATTCACTTAAATTCATGCCCTCCGCCTTAGCTCTTAAATCGTCATTCGTGCATTTGCATATTTAAAGGGATAGTTCACCAAAAAAAAAAAAAAAAAAAATACCATGCTCTTATCATTTACTCACCCTCATGCCATCCCAAATGTGTATGACTGTCATTTTCTGAACACTAATTTAAGATTTGTAGAAGATTTCAGCTCTGTAGATTCATACAATGCAAGTGAATGGAGGCCAGAACTTTGAAGCTGAAAAACACATAAAGGCAGCATAAAAGTACCTACATTTATATGGCTTCAGAATACTTTTCAGAAGGGAAGAAAAATAGTGCACGAGTCCATATGGAGTCATTTTAAGTTTAACTTTTTGTCACTGTATGTTGTTTTATGGAAAGAGCAGCATGAACGGTCTACAAAATGTCTTCTATTTTTGTACCACAATGAGAGTCAAACAGGTTTGGAACAACATGAGGGTGAATTAATGATTTGTGGGTGTGCTATCCCTTTAAATGCATTTTCTCCCTCTTTCTTTACTCAATAGTGTAGAACGTGTCACTTCCTCTCTGATATGATTGCTTCAGCTTTGAGTGTTAAACACAGTCAGAACAGCCTTGTTGAAAGCATTGTCACCTTTATTAGCCATTTATTAAATATCTAAAACCTTCAGATCTTCAGTACATTCCAGTAATGAGCACTGTCATCATTAATAGTCAGTATGATTTACTCCATGCAGCACTTTCTAAACCGTATTCTCGCTGTAAGCACGTGTATGTGTGTGTGCGCGCGCGCGTCGCAATCCCTTTTGACATTTGATCACATGCATTAAATTTATAACTAAATTTATGATCTATTTATAATGCTAATTCTTTGTGCAATGACTCCCTAGTAAAATTGCTATTTGTTTCAGTTATTACATTTGCATTCGTAACAAATACGTCTTAATAGAAAAAAATTTCATCATAATGAGCAGAAATACAAATTTTATCAAATGATATTTCAACCGTGTGTGGGAGGGGCAGGTTTGGGTGGTTTACTGGGACTTTTTTTAGGTTACAATCTGGTAATAACAAGGGTATTATGCTATAAATGTGGGTTATGAAGACATTTCAAGTGTCCCCGTAATTTAAATGGCTTAAAAAGCATATGAAACAATGTTTTATTGAAAATGTAAAAATGCAGAATGTTTTGTGAGGTTTAGGGGATAGAAGCTATATTACATACAGTATAAAAATCATTGTCTACAGAGAGTCCTTATGATAGCTGCACCATCGTGTGTGTGTGTGTGTGTGTTTATACCACATTGTGGGGACCAAATGTCCCCAAAAGGATAGTAAAACCTACCCTGGGGGCCTAGCCAGTGGTCTCCATGAGGGGAAATGGCTTATTATTAAACAATGTTTTTTTGTCTTTTTTTTTGTTTTCTGTAAAAATGCAAAAAGGTTTCTGTGAGGTTTAGGGGATGGAAATTATCGTTAGATCTGTATAAAGTCCATAACATGTATATGGAGTCTATGGAGAGTCCCCACAATGATATATAAACGTGTGCGTGTGTGAGAGAGAGGGAGGGAGAGAGAGAGATGAAGAGACCGCATCGTGAAACCAGGAATCGCTCCCAGCACGCCTTCATTGACAGACTGAAAGAGGGTAAGCATCCTTATCCTTTCCATATTTCTATGATCTTTGCATTGTAAGACAGTTTTCACTGTGTGTTTGCATATTTGAATGAGGATTTTTGTTTATTATATCATGAATGCCTGAAAGCTGCTGTATGGCATTTGTGTGTGTCTCATCATCTATGACTTGTGCATTTGTATGCAACCGTAGTCTCAGAATCATTAAAGGGCAAATAGACTCAAACTACACCCTGATCTGAGGAATTCTGTTAAAGGGATGGTGCACCCAAAACTGAACATTTTGTCATTGTTTACTCACCCTTATGTCGTTCCAAACCTGTATGTTTTTCCTATCTTATGAACCATGAAAGGAGATGTTAGACAATGTTTACGCTGATCTTTTCCATACAATGAAAGTGAAATGGTGATCAATGGCTGGGCATAACATTCATCTTTTCCCTCATATTATGCTTTTATATGCCATAATACTTCAATTATAGTTCACGAGTGATATGGACCTTTTAAATGGAGGTTTTATGGATCCTTTGTCATTTTTGGTGCTTGAACGCTCTTGGTCACCATGCACTTTATTGTATGGAAAAGAGCAGCATTGAACAAATAATACAGGTTTGGAACAACATGAAGGTGATGAAGTGATGAGAGAAATTTCATGGTTGGGTGAACCATTGTAGGCAACACTGGAAGAGCTGAAATGGACGGGAAGGGTGTTTGGATTCTGATGTCATCATGTGTGATGATGCAACTTCCTCTTTACCTTTTAATGAATGTATATTTTACCTCTGAGGTTTGTGGAATAGAACAATGTGTCCACTTTCTCCACGTTTGTCCTCCCTGACAAATGCTCTCCAACACACTGATTGTGTTGTACTGCAGGTTTGACTTCCCAATCGAGGCAGAAATATCTTCACAGCGTGAGAATGTGATTGACATCACTGGCGCTGATATTAGTCTTCATTTTGTTTCGTGCCTGCTTCAAATGTATTCCTCTCATTTGTGTTTCATATCGGAGTGAAGATATTTTACAGTGAAGTACTATGATGGTATCAGACGGTAATACCATGCTGCTCTCTGATTGCCATCTTCATATACATTAGCACGTACAGTAGCAGCTACTGTAAGATACTTCATACAATAACAGTGTAATATGTTAGTGTAGTAGATTGCGGTATTATTATTATAGACCTTTTTAACATTTTTAGACTATTTTTTAACGCTTTTCCAGTATCATGCTATACAAAGGAATATTTCCCCAAAAAGTAAAGACATGCTGTCATTATTTACTTGCCCTCATGATGTTCTAAACCCATTTGACAAAATGCCAACTTTCACCTTTTTATTATGGAGCAAAACTAATAAATAAATAAATAGATACTTTAGAAAGGAGAAAGCATCATTATTGTAACACAGAGATGGGAATATTACTAGATGACTTCTTGCTTTATATTCCAATGAGTCCAAACAAGTAAACGGAGAAAAAAAAAATGTTTTTTGAAAATTTAAAAATGCAGAAAGTTTTTTTTGTGTGGGTTGGGTTTAGGGGGTGTGTTGGTTTAGGGGATGCATGCGTTGGGGTTAGGGGATGCGTGCGTTGGGGTTAGGGGTCGTGTTGGGGTTAGGGGATGTGTGTTGGGTTTAGGGGTTGGGTTGTGATGGGTTTAGGGGATGTGTGTTGGGTTTAGGGGTTTGGTTTAGGGGTTTGGTTTAGGGGTTGGGTTGTGTTGGGTTTAGGGGTTGTGTTTAGGGGTTTGGTTTAGGGGTTGGGTTGTGATGGGTTTAGGGGATGTGTGTTGGGTTTAGGGGTTGTGTTTAGGGGTGTGGTTTAGGGGTTGGGTTGTGATGGGTTTAGGGGTTGGGTTGTGATGGGTTTAGGGGATGTGTGTTGGGTTTAGGGGTTGGGTTTAGGGGTTTGGTTTAGGGGTTGGGTTGTGATGGGTTTAGGGGATGTGTGTTGGGTTTAGGGGATGTGTGTTGGGTTTAGGGGATGTGTGTTGGGTTTAGGGGTTGGGTTGGGGTGTGTTGGGTTTAGGGGTTGGGTTGGGTTGTGATGGGTTTAGGGGATGTGTGTTGGGTTTAGGGGTTGGGTTGTGATGGGTTTAGGGGTTGGGTTGTGATGGGTTTAGGGGTTGGGTTGTGTTGGGTTTAGGGGTTGGGTTGTGTTGGGTTTAGGGGATGTGATGGGTTTAGGGGTTGGGTTGTGATGGGTTTAGGGGTTGGGTTGTGATGGGTTTAGGGGATGTGTGTTGGGTTTAGGGGTTGGGTTGTGATGGGTTTAGGGGATGTGTGTTGGGTTTAGGGGTTGGGTTGTGATGGGTTTAGGGGTTGGGTTGTGATGGGTTTAGGGGATGCGTGCGTTGGGTTTAGGGGATGCGTGCGTTGGGTTTAGGGGATGCGTGCATTGGGGTTAGGGGATGGGTTTAGGGGGATGTGTGTTAGGTTTAGGGGTTGGGTTGTGATGGGTTTAGGGGATGTGTGTTGGGTTTAGGGGTTGGGTTGTGATGGGTTTAGGGGATGTGTGTTGGGTTTAGGGGTTGGGTTGTGATGGGTTTAGGGGTTGGGTTGTGATGGGTTTAGGGGATGCGTGCGTTGGGTTTAGGGGATGCGTGCGTTGGGTTTAGGGGATGCGTGCGTTGGGTTTAGGGGATGCGTGCGTTGGGTTTAGGGGATGGGTTTAGGGGGATGTGTGTTAGGTTTAGGGGTTGGGTTGTGATGGGTTTAGGGGATGTGTGTTGGGTTTAGGGGATGTGTGTTGGGTTTAGGGGTTGGGGTGTGTTGGGTTTAGGGGTTGGGTTGTGATGGGTTTAGGGGATGCGTGCGTTGGGTTTAGGGGATGCGTGCGTTGGGGTTAGGGGATGGGTTTAGGGGGATGTGTGTTAGGTTTAGGGGTTGGGTTGTGATGGGTTTAGGGGATGTGTGTTGGGTTTAGGGGTTGGGTTGTGATGGGTTTAGGGGATGTGCGTTGGGGTTAGGGGATGCGTGTGTTGGGGTTAGGGGATGGGTTTAGGGGATGTGTGTTGGGTTTAGGGGATGTGTGTTGGGTTTAGGGGATGTGTGTTGGGTTTAGGGGTTGTGTTGGGTTTAGGGGTTGGGTTGTGATGGGTTTAGGGGATGTGTGTTGGGTTTAGGGGTTGGGTTGTGATGGGTTTAGGGGATGTGTGTTGGGTTTAGGGGTTGGGTTGTGATGGGTTTAGGGGATGTGTGTTGGGTTTAGGGGTTGTGTTGGGTTTAGGGGATGTGTGTTGGGTTTAGGGGTTGGGTTGTGATGGGTTTAGGGGATGTGTGTTGGGTTTAGGGGTTGGGTTGTGATGGGTTTAGGGGATGGGTTTAGGGGTCGGGTTGGGTTTAGGGGATGTGTGTTGGGTTTAGGGGATGGGTTTGGGTTTAGGGGATGGATTTGGGTTTAGGGATTTGAGTTGGGTTTAGGGTGTGTGTGTGTGTTGGGTTTAGGGGATAGAATATATAGTTTGGACAGTATAAAAAGCATTGTGTTTATGGAAAGTCCCCATGAAACTTGGAAACCCAACGTGTGTGTGTGTGTGTCTCAGTGGCGGAGCTAGGGGGTGGTCACCATGGACTGAAGCCTGGCCACCCCACTCGCAATTATTGTTAGAAATTTTTTGGGACATTTTTTTGGAACAATTTAGTTATTTAGATGTGAAATCATCTCTGTACAAACTTAACATGTGTGCACACCAAGGTTGCCAAACATCTCCGTCCCGGGTATCATTCTATACACCCCCCCCCCCCCCCCCAATATTCCGCCGATATAAAAATGCTGCCCGAACATTTCTTTGCCACCACAGGCTAATCGCTTGCCCCTGCCTGCCCACCCCTTTGAAAAAATCCTGGCTCCGCCCCTGCTGTGTGTGTGTGCGTGCGTGTGTGTGCGTATACAATGAAAGTAAATGTTAACTGAGGTTAATATTCTGCCTTCTCTTGTGTGCCACAGAAGAAAAATGCATATGGATTTGGAACAATATGAGGATAAGTAAATATAGTATTTTACCCCTTGGGGGTATCTGATCACAAGCAGGGATGGATTATGACTTGAAAAGGCCCCGAGGCCAATTAACTCCAAGGGCCTACCTCCACCAATCGTTGTTCATGCCCAAAAGTAGTTGTTGTTTTTGGGGGGGTGGGGGTCACCAGTCTAGATCATGCTGCCTTAAAGCCGCAGTCAAGGGTCCCTGGGCACTGGCCCCATTAGCCCGGTCGGTAATCCGTCCCTGATCACAAGTACAGATTTTTACACATTTTTCTGTTTACTCATCTTCAAAGAGGTTAACACTTAAAGTTTAACAAAGTTGCTTGACCTTTCAGAGAGTGATGGCGGTCTCTACATCTCCCTTTCTCTCAGCTGAAGAACCACCAATTGAATTACGACTTAAAGCGTAGTGCGAGGTCACTTCTTACCCCTTTTCACGTCCAAATCACTATACGGGTTTTAAGACAAATTTTCTGCAACCTCTCACACTTTCTTTCTCTGAAAGTCAGTTTTAGAGAGATTGGAGTTTTCCAATACAGTAAGCTGCTGTCAATGTAGTCATTGTTAGTTCTACACAATCAATGTATGGATTTATTTATCTCTGTCTATTTAAACTTCTAAACAAAAGAATTCGAACAAGTCATTGCTTGTGATCTCTTTAGATATCTGCCCATCTCGGTGTGTGTGTGTGTGGCCTATAACGTGCCGTTCAGGCGTTTGTCTCAGATATGTCACCTTTAGTGTTGTTGACTCACTGGTGTGGATGAATCGATGAAAAGTGCGTTTCCCTCAATTCAGGCCACAGAGTGAATCATACAGTGACATCAAAACATCTCAAGAGTTTAACCTCTTTTTAAATGATCACACAAACACACAATACGCAGTGGTGCTTTCATTTCTAGTCGGCAGATGTAAGTAAGCTTTAAAGGAACCCAGATAGCAAAATCAAAGTAATGTCGGAATGATTGTATTTACAAGATAAGCGTGCATGAGCAGCAACATTTCGATTAAAGAATCGTGACATAACTGGTATTGGTAATATTTTTGTTTTACTTGTGTGTTTTGACTGTAAAGTTTAGTGTTCGCTACTCATAGTGATATAACTATGATTACATGGTTGTAATCGTAGTCTTCACTGTCCATTCCTGCACACTGCGGCACCGTTTTGTGGTCCTTTCTGCATAACGCGGCGGCTCATTTCTGCTTATCACGGCCCATTCGGCACGTTTCGCGGACGACCAACCAGCCCGCTCAGTTATCCCGCTGGCAAGTCCACCCTGATTGGCCCAAAAGTGCATCGGCCCAACGGGAGTATACCAGATGAGTGTTACTTTTCCATAAAATACTTTTACCATGAAAGCATCACTCACTCATTCTCTATTTCAGATTCAGAGAGTGCCACACAATGCACTACATAAGGAACAGGTGATCAGATTGATCAGACTATGCTTAAAGTAACTGAATAAATAAAAACTAAATGCCGGATGATTAAAGTTTTCTCCATGAGATGGTCAGTGACATGCAGCAGCAGCAGCGAAAGAATTCAATATTTTACCTTACGCGGTGTGTGCCGTAAGTCATGAAAAATGTCTCATAAAAGAGTTGCCACCTTGATCCATTCAGCAGCATGCACCGCATTTCTCCCACTGAAAATACAGAACCGTGGCAACGGCCGAACCATGTAAAACCACCTTTTGATATAATTTGTATTATTTTATCCCCTTTTTCTCCCCAATTTGGAATGCCCAATTCCCACTACTTAGCAGGTCCTCGTGGTGGCGCGGTTACTCTCCTCAATCCGGGTGGCGGAGGACAAGTCTGAGTTGTCTCCGCTTCCGAGACCATCAATCCACGCATCTTAACACGTGACTCATTGTGCATGGCACCGCGGAGACTCACAGCATGTGGAGACTCATGCTACTCTCCACGATCCACACACAACTCACCACACACCCCATTGAGAGAACCACTAATCACCACCACGAGGAGGTTACCCCATGTGACTCTACCCTCCCTAGCAACCGGGCCAATTTGGTTGCTTAGGAGGCCTGGCTGGAGTCACTCAGCACATCCTGGATTCAAACTCGTGACTCAAGGGGTGATAGTCAGCGTCAATACTCGCTGAGCAACCCAGGCCCCGCCCACCTTTTGTTATATAAAATATAATGACTGGAAATGACATGATTAATACTAAAATGAGATGATAATCAGCTGCTTTCTTTAAATATTGAGTGTAAAGACAACTCAAAACCTGCCAAATGCATTTCAGCATCCAAGGAAATGAACAGCGTCCGATCAAACAAATGGACACAATCTATATTAGACTATGAAAAAAAAAAAAAAAACGATTGATTGGCTCCACAGAGATCAGACATAGTTGGCAAAGGTTAACTGCTCTGACGTTGATGCAATTAATTTGTTTTTATTAGCACAACACTGCCCTTTATCTTTGTGCTCCACCTTCCCCGTGAGCATGATCTCGGAGGTAGCTATGGGACGCGGCCTATAGCGAGATTGGACTGACAAAATTTAGCAATAATCATTTAACTTAATTATCGAAGGTACAAATACATTTTTGGAATTGAAATTACGGGGACATGTGCTCCCTCAAACAGAATGGGCATGACTCTGGATAGACTCACAGTCCCTTCAGTGGGTAGTTCTGTTGTTTAACACTTGTTTTATCGTTCTGCCAATGAAATATTGAAAAAGAAAAAAGGACCTTTCAAAGAAGATTCAGTATACAAAACCCCCCAGAAAACATGAGTTGTGAAAACGTAGATGTGATCTAGGAGCTTTAAACGGCTTTATACAGTGCATGCCATTGAATAGTCTTTAGTTTATCCCTCAAATGCTGTACTGTAGTGGCCTCAAGTGACAGACTAGAAGAGTGCAGACTTGAGCTCTAATTGTTGTCCATAATAACTGATTCATTCTCTTCTCAAATTAACAGGCAGTTGCTTGTAAGTAGATCAGATTCAGTTTGCGAGACCATCTGTTTTTGCTCACTTGTCTGAGCAAAGAATTACATCATGGATCAGAAGGTAAGCATCCAGCCCGCTGAGCTGACAGAAAATGGGATATTTGCTGATGTAGTCATTTTACAATGGTGTATTTTCACGTGTGTGTGTGTGTGTGTGTGTGTGTGTGTGTGTGTGTGTGGTCTCTCTTTGCAGTCCACCTCCCCTCAAAGACAGCCTTTGAAAAACAGATCCAAGTCCACAGATGAAGTCCAGCAAGCCAAAAAGGTGAACGACAACATCTTCCCATCAACAACAAACAAATGAATGTTTCATTCATTGATATTAATGCACAAACTGATTTCGTGCTAATTGCTGATTTCAAACTGAAGTAATTGTAGTAAGAGTCTTCCTTGGCATGGTGGTAAAAGTCTGCGTCATTATCGCTAGCAACCTGAATAATAACACATGCGGTTTAATTGAAATTGGGTTTAAGTATGCATGCATGTTTGCATACTTGCATTCATTTTAATTTGTCTCAATTGAGTGTCCTTTTCTCTCGACTGTCTCAGGCCTTCCACATACCCCAGAAATCACTTCCTGGTGGCTCTGACCTCCTGGAGAAGGTGAAGGTGAGTAGAGCATGGTAATATTTTCCAATGCTATGCAATCTTCATTTGCATGATCTTCATATCAATTCTTAAATCCTAATATCTATGTTTTACTACATGCACAACCTTCAACAATGCGAGTAAATTACTTGCATATGCGACTAAAAATCTCCGTGATTACTCACCGGTGATTGGGTAGTATAGTGGAGATGTTAAGTAGAGATCCTTTCTCTGTGTGTTCAGAGTAAAAGTTTGATTTCCGTGTAATGTGTGTCCAAAGACTAGATCCGATTTGTCATAGAATAATGTGTCTTTTAATACCTTTTCTGTTCTTTAGTCAGTTGCTGATCAACGCTTTGACTCAACTCTTGTTAATATGCAATAAACTTAAACGTCAACTAAAGTGCTGATATTCTTAAAGGGATAGTACCTTTTTAATCACGTGATCTACAAATCAATGAAAATGGGAGTGGCCGTGTCATAACGATGGAAACCCAGCGCTGAATCAGCCCAGTCAGCCTGGAGAAGAATAAAGATCCGGGGGGGGGGGGGGGATGCAGATTGGTCATAGGGAGAACCGGGACTTTTCCCAGTGGGCCAACCGTAAAACAAGGCCGAACGGGTGACGATAAGCTGAAATGGACCGCTGCTTTATGCCGAACGGCCCGCGATTGGCTGAAGATTGCCGCAAAACGGCGCCACAATATGCAGAAAAGGACAGCGACAACCCCCCATTTGATGCCAAAGAGAGACTTGTGTGTGTGTGTGTGAGTGTGTGTGTGTGAAAATCCCAGGAGATCAGTAGATACTCAAACCAGCCGTGTGGCACCAACAATCAACATTCTGCTATCTAATCAGCCAATCGTGTGGATGCAGTGCATTATTTATTTATTTATATATATATATATATGTGTGTACTATGCAAAAGTTTTAGGCACTTGTAAAAAAATGTCAAGTAAAAATGTAAGAATGTCTTAAAAATAGTGCCATAATTAGTTTTCATTTATCACTTAATGTCATACAAAGTCCAGTAAACTTAAAAAAAGTAAGTCAATATTCAGTGTGACCACCTTTGCCTTTCAAACACCCCCAATTCTCCTAGATACTCCTGGACATAGTTTTTCTTGATTGTTGGCAGATGGGATGTCCCAAGCTTCTTGGAGAATTCTCCACAGTTCTTCTGTCTATTTGGCTCTATTGCTTCTCTCTATGTAATCCCAGACTGGCACAATGTTCAGTGGGGGGTTTTGTGGGGCCAGGACGTCTGTTGTTATTTACAATGTGTACATTTTGAAAAAGCTAAAATGTGACCAAAATGATGAAATAAATATATATATATATATATATATATATATATATATATATATATATATATATATATATATATATATATATATATATATATTTATCTCTATCTCAAAATCAAATAAAATCGAGAGCTTGTGAATCGGAATGAAATCAAGTCCACTGTATAAAAACCAAACACTTAAAGCGAGCAGCTTTGAACTTTTCATTAAATTAATTTAACACACAAATATTAATTGTAATGTTTACATTCTTATTGAAAATATATACTGAATTAAAGCAAAGTGTCACCCTTCTGCTATAACATTTAGTGCTTGATGTATAAAATAATGTTCACACAATCTGTTTATATGTTGTATTTTAGCATGGCTTGAACGCTGTATTGACATGTGCGTGTGTGTGCGTGTGTGCGTGCGTGCGTGCGCTTGTTTTAGGAGGGACCAGAAGAAAATGTGACTCCAGCATCATCCACAGAAGAGCTGAAGTGATGCTTCCATTAATCTGTTTAAAACACACACACACACACACACACACACACACACACACACACTTCAGTTGGATCAGTAAAATTACAGCATAACACATTATTTTGGTGGCACAGAACTTCATTATTAAGTACAGCTCAACACACACACACACACATACTCACGTTTACTAGCAAAATGAGGACATACCACATATCTTTAATTGTTTTTAATAGATAAAGTTGATTGTTATTACTATAGACTAAACCTAAAATAAACATTTGTAATTTGATCAATAATTGTTCCATATTAGGAAAAACACACATTTGTCTGAATTGCTGTAAACTGTCATGCTGTGTATATAAACTGACTGCTTACACCATGAACATGAGTGGCATGTGCGTTACATCATTATCACTTAAGTGTGTGTTATATAAACGCTGTCATCTAAGCATGTTTCATACAATAAGAGCATTCAGGACAGTGAACTGCAAGCTAAATCCATGCAGTGCTCAAAGCAAATAAACTTGATTTGAAGACTCAAAGGACTTCCTTACATGCAGAGAAAAGGAGTTTCAAGACTGTGATTTAAATGGTAAATGTTCTGCACTTATATGGCGCCTTTTTAACCTTAGCAGTATTCAAAGCACTTTACACTGCGTCCCATTCACCCATTAACACACACACATTCATACACTAATGAGGTCAGAGCTGCATGTAAGGCACTAGTCTGCCATTGGGAGCAACTTGGGGTTCAGTGTCTTGCCCAAGGACCCTTCGGCATGTGGAGTCGTGTGGGCCGGGAATCGAACAGCCGACCCTGCGATTAGCAGCCGACCCGCTCTACCACCTGATCCACAGCTGCCCAACCTGTTAAGGTAAACAACAGGAGGCAAAAGCAAGCAGTGAAGCTTTATGATGTCATAAATCCATTTGCTGTGCACTTGTTGGTCTGAAGAGGAAGTTCAGATTAGCAGTAGAATATTTTCAGTAATGTTTAATAAAAAAATGACAAAAGGTTCCCCGACAATGGACCCTTTTCATAGACTTTGATGTATAGACCTACACCTTAATTTCAAAGGTTAAATCTCACAAACCTTTTATTTGAATGTCAATTTTAAAATATTTTCTATCACCATATATTGTGTTATATTCCCAAACAAACTTGACAGCACTGCTGTGATCCTTTTTCAAATACAGCTGCTTAGGAAGTGACCGTAAATTTGGCGTATTTCTCTTTTCTGACTAATGTAATTCATCTCTTTGTATTTCCTCTTGATAAGTCCTGACTTGAGAACTGGATCAGTCTGGTGCGAGTTATTCAGACTGGTTTTGTGAACTGGACTTCCCGACCCCATACAAGTTCTCTTGTGTGTTTGAGTCGTGATCCGTAGGTAAAATTGTGTCAAATGCACTTGTTCATTTATTTATTAGCATCAGTTGATTCACCTTAATTTACAGTTCTTATGATGTACAGTGATATTCTGCATCTGCTGATCACTAGATTTGTCACGTGTCCTGTGCGTCTGGTCTAAGTATATTTGTGCTTTACAAGGTGACAGTATGTCTGTTGTTTTTATCTGTTGATTGTTTTAATGTATTAGAGGACTGTCTAAAATTATATTTCATATTATACCTTTTACCATATCTAAGTTTTGCAAAACATTCTTGTTATTGTATTATAACTGTAAATCTATAAATCCTGCTTTACTGATTGTGGGACCTGGCAGAGTTGTAGTACTCAAGACTGAACTCTGACTTATGGGGCTTTTCCACAGCGTGGTTCATCTCGACTCTGCTCGCTATTTTGGGGGTTTTCCACTGTGGGTTGTATCTGGTACGTGACACTTTTTTTAGTACCACCTCGGTCGAGGTTCCAAGCGAGCCGAGCCGATACTAAATGTGACATCAAAATCCTGCAGATCACTGATTGGTCAGGGAGAATCGTCACTACCAGCGTCACTGGATTTCCGACACGCGACTTTAACCCGCTAGTTTTAAAGTTAGCAACAGCGATAACAGTATCATTTGTTCAACGTGACTTTCGAATTGTGGAAAAAGAAATGGCTGTGCGCAAAACCACGCCGTGGTCAATAAACGAGGTGCAGACGGTCCACTTGTTAGCGATGAGCGACATACAACATCCAGACATCTATATATGTGTGTGTTTACATCTGGAAGATGTCCATTTGTATGTTGTTTGCTAATACTTAATCTGCAATAAGATGTATGTCAATAAGTTTGTCTCGGATGTCAAGACATTCAATAAATGTCTTTGAGATGTTTATGATTTAGAATGATTGTAAATCTGATATTTTTAAGATGTTTAGCAGACGTTAGATGTTTTCCAGATGAAAAGATATAAAACATGAGACATACATTTGCCGGTGGTCTGAGCGGCCTCTAGTGTTTTAGAACTGATTTAGCCATTATTTACATGAATGCTGCACATACTGAAGAAAATGTAAAAATACTTCCAAGTCATCAGAATTTAGAGGTTTCTAAAAAATATATAAAACAGTTTCTGTGCGTACCCAGAGATGAACTATTTGCAAATGTAGAAATGCTTACTTGACTTACAATGAATGAAATATAGTGAAATCGTTATTTGATGATGAAATAATTATTTGATATATGCGCTTAGTCAATAGTTCATACATTTAATACATTCATACAATGTTTTTTTTACTCGTCTCGGTTGCGACTGTGACTCGGCCCTCTTTTGATCTTGGTCTTGAACTCGACCTACTCTGGTGTCGGACTGGACTTGGACTCGGATGAGCTGGTCCTGACTACAACACTTGCACCTGGTGGCCAAGGTTGATACCACAATAAAAATAGTTTTCATTTATTGAAATGTTTTTTGTTTTTTTACGTGCAGTTCAGGGCTTCCATAGCGTGGGGATAACGAAACTATTTTATGGTGTCTCACTGCTGTAAACAATAAACATTTTATTTTTGTACATATTAGTAATATTAGTGACTAGAGACTTGTTCCTTTCCAGCCGTTATAAGTACGTGTCGAAGTGCCGTCGATATTGATGAAGTTAACAGTGTGTGAAGAGCACTGTTGGGTCCTCTACACATAATTAATTACTTATCTAAAATTATAAGTAGATTACTGATTATTTCATCGAACAATTAAAAAATGACTAATTATGGTTGTTACTTTTTAAAACACTTCAGTGACTGTTTATTTTACTCAACCAATTTAACATGTTTAACTCCTTTACAATGACTTATTAGGTTGCATATGCCCTTCAGCTGTAGAGATGCAAACAGATGTACATATGATCAGGTTTTAAACATGTTCTTCATATATTATATTGTTTTGGAAACATTATATATTACCATATTATATATTTATATACAACAGTTAGTTCCGGTCCTTGAATCTGATTGGATGAGAGACGTTCCAATGGCACTGTTGGTGTGACACTATCAGCACTCGGACGCTTCACTGTGTGTGTATCACTCTGCTTGTGTTCATGCTAAACTAAAGTGTATGAAGAGTGTATGTGTGTTAAGAGCTACTGTTTGTGTCTCGTTTACATGTATTTTTTACATTACATATGTTAGCCAGCAGGTGGCGACAAAAGATCATATTTGTGTGTAATATTGAGCCAGTTAGGTGACCTGAAGTGAATCCGTGTCAGCCGTTTACATACAACAGCTCTTCGTGATCACTTACTACACATACTACACTACTGAAGATAGGAAATAGCATTAAATGGCTTTAAACAAACAACTTCAACATTACGGCTCATCACAGCTGAGAGACACAACAGACTGATTAATTACACAATGGGTGCTGTTGAAAATGGCAGAGGACATTGCGGTTTCTATAGTGATCAACTCTTCTGCACCAGCTACCGTGAAATAGAGAGAAATACCCCCACTTGGACGCTATTTTTCCACTGAGAAAGCTGATCTTCAGAAAGCTGACAGCATCTCTGCTTGGATGTGGCAACAGGTGATCAAACATGCTCTCTCTCTCTCTCTCTCTCTCACACACGTGCCCACATCCATCCTTGTTTATCCAATAACTAGTTCGAAACAGTACAAGCCGTGATGCTCTTTCTGAAGTGCTTTTTGAGTTACTAACGAAGGCTTGGATGCATCATTTGTTTTGAACCAGCTTGTTAATTAAACTGTTGCATATAAGCAATATCACACTCGCAATCGTGCTATATGGCCCTATATCAGCACTGCTGTGATTACCTACAGCACTCGACCTGCAGCCGAATCACAGCAGTGCTGATGTAGGGCTGTATCGCACTCTTGCTCATGTGATGTTGCGTAAATGTATATAAAAACACACACGCACACACACACTTATTTACTGTACTCAAAAGTAATTACTTTCATAGGAAGGCAGTAACTTAATATTCCCAAAAAATATAATGAAATGGGATGGGTCACACAGTGACTTCTGAGAACACCAGATTATTGTTTTTACAGAAATTAACAATAATTTGCCATGTACTCTCTTGTTAAATATATTATTTTTTCCCCCCTGTTAATTATACATTAAAATCTTTTACATCAAAAATGAGATGAGGTGAGCAGGTACACACTGATGTTTGTCACTGCTGACACTGCAGCCTACTCGACAGAAATCAACCAGACCCCATCACACACAAACACACACGACTGACACACACACACGCGCGACTGACACATACGCACACACACACACGCGCGCGCCTGACACATACGCACACACACACATGACTGACACGCACACACATGACTGACTCGCACACACACACACATATGACTGACACACAACACACACATGACTGACACACATATGTCTGACACAGCACTGGACACCTGCCTAATCTGACCAATGCTTCATGATCTTGCACTAAAACGACTCCTATAAGACATTATGCTCTGATACACATTCAGAACACAAATACTTCTACTGTCTCTATTTGAATAGAAAAGCCTCATGTTCAAACCCCTGTCCTTAAGTATTAAACTTTAGGAGAGGTGTGCTATTACCTTTCTAATTGCACCACCTTGCAGAAGATAAAATGGGAGATTAAAACTGTGAGTATAAAATAATAGTAATAAAATGGACAACTGTTGTAACTTCACCACAAGGTGTCATGTTTTTACAATAAAAAAACCAAAAACATTGAGCTGGAAATGTCAATAGAATAGTTGGTCTGACTTTGATATTAAATGGCTAAATGGTTGCATCAAAAGCCAGTTTATGTGCATCAGTGATGCTGCATGTGGGCCTTCAGTCATTCGACTGTAAATGATCTGACTGAACTCTGATGTCCAACCAGTTAATTAGTTAGGGAATGTCGTTATTGACACCCCATGACAGGGTTTCCCCGTTTAAACGTCCTGTTCAGTGAAGACTGACTATTTAAAAGCCTCATCAAATGCAGTGGAATCTGAATCTGGACCCGAAAGGTAAGTTGATTTTTTTTTTCTGTGACCTTTTAGAAAATTTTAGATACATTGGTCAGTGTTCGCAGCTATAAAGGAATGAATTGTGGTGTTCATCCTGTATCTATAATAGTAAATCTTCCTTTTAATTTCACTATAAGCATGGCTATTATTTCACTTTGTTTATGTCTGTTCTCTGGGGAGTCTTTGTGCATGTAACCAGCCCGCTCCGAGCGAGATTTGAACCGGGGTCTCTGACATGGGAGGTGGGCTTGCTTACGAGGAGGATAAAGGCTACAAACTCTAGTGTTAGTTGCTAGTGCGCCTCTTGAGGCCAAGGAGTGAAGCTTACGCACTGCACAGCTACCTACCTGCTCGCTACCTTTACATACACATTACAGGTGTGCATTCACACTAGCATTCAATAAAACCATATTTGGCTTCAGGGACAGAGTGGAAGACCTGGTCTGGTGCTCAGAATGGTAAATGTAGGAAGTGACTGCACAAGGAGTCTTGGTATTATTAGTCACCCTAGCTAAGGATCAACATTGCAATTCCGAATAGTTTGCATTCGGGACCCCTAACTTTTAGTAGTAGGAGAGGTGTTCTATTACTGTTCTGAGTGATCAGGCTTTACATTTTTGTCTGTCGGAGATGAAAATGGTTGAAAAAAATAAAATAGTGCTTTAACGATGGAGAACATGATATTATAGAGACTTGGGGGTGGAGACTAGTGACCTGAGCCAGTAATTAACCACCTAGCAACCCCACAGCAATGCTCTAACATAATATCATAGAAACTGTAATCGCAATGGTATGGCAACCTCGATCAACGCCCTATAGCATTATGGAGATGACTTTTTGTGCAAGCAAATACCACTCAGAAAATGTCACCATTTTAATTCCTTGGGCAGCTCCATTATTAAGATAAACTCCCAAAGGTCCAACAGACACCCTAAACCAACCTCTACCTTTAAACATAACCCTACTTACAACAATTACGCATGGTTTTACTACAGTAACTATAGTTTCGCCATGATATTTTGTAGGAAAGTCATAATAAACCACAAAATTAAACATTGTTACTGTATTAAATCCATATTACTGTAGTAACATCATGGTTAATTGCATTGAAAATATGACCAAAATGTATGGTTACCTCAATATTACTATAGTAAAAGCATGGTTAATTGTACCCACATCAAAACACTCTCTCAACTCCCCACCATGTGCAAAAAAATAAACCTTTTATATACATTTTTCTTTATAATTAGTAGTATTAAATGAAATATTATGAGTGGAGACAGGATGGGAAAAGGTGGAACAAAGGGGCAATCGATCACGGGACATCAGCTTGATAAAAACTCATCCGTACCGTCTTTACATACACTATTGCAGCAATACTTATGGGGGCAGTTTGATGTTTCCACCAGACTTTTGGAGTGTAAATGGCCCCTCTGTGTGACAGGTGCTATTTATACCTAGTGCAAATAGTCACTCCCTTTTTAAAATGTTTGAAAATGTATATAGCAAATGAGAAAATTATAACATTTCTTTTAGAACAAAAAATACTTCTTTATAATTTTCAGTTTTGTTCAAGGTGATTTAAATCAAAAGTTTTTAATTGGTGTCCAATAAGTGAAAGAATAGTATTTGGAAGGGTATTTGGGTAGCTCAGCAAGTACTATTGCAGCAGAGTAAAGACTGTGACTACCCCCCCCGCTGGAGTCGTGAGTTTAAATCCAGGGCGTGCTGAGTGACTCCAGTCAGGTCTCCTAAGCAACCAAATTGGCCCGGTTGCTAGGGAGGGTAGAGTCACATGGGGTAACCTCCTCATGGTCACTATAATGTGGTTCGTTCTCGGTGGGGTGCGTGGTGAGTTGTGCATGGATGCCTCCACATGCACTACGTATCCACGGTAACATGCTCAACAAGTCATGTGATAAAATGCACGGATTGACAGTCTCAGGCACGGAGGCAACTGAGATTCGTCCGCCGCACCCGGATTGAGGCGGATTGAGTCACGATGCCACCACGAGGACCTAGAGAGCATTGGGCATTCAGAATTGGGGAGAATGAATGAATGAATGAATGAATGAATTAATTAATTAATTAATAAATATAGAATAGTATTTGGGGTAGAAAGTCCCCCACTTGTTTTTCTTACATGGGGGAATAGATTTGTTATGAAGAATGTTCAAAGTGGGCTCATATTGACTGATTAAATCACAATGGAGTAATGAATGTGTTTATAGAGAACTTGAGATGTGATGAAATGTCAAATGTGATTGAAATTATCAGGATTTGTTTTTCTTTTCTGAAGTGGTAATTTTAAATAAGTATTATTTGTCCTGTAACTATTGTGCCTATATTTACATGATATTACTCTAACCTCCCCATGGCGGCCCAAGTGTGGGGTAAAAGGCTCCCCCAAGCACTTAAAAAATAAATAATAACTTTTCACTCAAATGAACTGATCAATATATCCATCAATATATATTTTTTCAATCTTTATACAGAGAACCACTGCTCTAAGCGACCATTGAACAAGAGAATAAACTGTCATTCAATAATTGCTCTGACATTCAGCATCTGCTTTTAAAAATGCATTAGTTTGTCGTTTATAAGAGCGCTTTGCTGACAGACGGTATGTTGGAGAGTTACGTTGTCATGAAAAATGCATTGCCATTTTATTTAAACAAAGCACCTCTTATTTAAACCTACTGGTGGTAGTCAGATGGTAAACACGGTCGTTAGTGGCCATGAGGGACCACGAGTGTGTGTCATCTTCACTATCTTGACAAGCATTCATTTATTTTAAAGATCATGAGGGGGGAAATTAATTAAAATAAATGAAGTATCCAATAATGTATTCATGACAGGAAGTCATTAGTTTAGATGCTATTTGAGTTTTTAAGGTGCCAAAAAAGGCTCCAGTCAAAGCGCAATAAAATGATTAAAACAGTCATGAAATGCCTTTTGATCTTTACCTAGAAAGCACCATGTCATCGCGGCCAATCAGAATCATTGCTGCGGAACAAACTACCAGCTTCAAAGGTAAGATGTGAGATTAGCAACATCATTTATGAAAGTTAGAAGTCAGAATTAAAGGAATATTCTGGGTTCAATACAAGTTAAGCTCAATCAAAAGCTTTTTTGGCATGCTAATTACCACAAACATATTTTGACTCGTCCCTTGTTTATTTAAAAAAAAAAAAATTAAAACATGCAGATACAGTAATGCTCTTACAATGGAAGTGAATGGGGCCAATCTATAAATGTTAAAATACACATTTTTTCAATAGTATAGCCATCAAACGTACACATTATACATGCTAACATGGTTTTATTGTGATGCAATCACTAACTAACCATCTGAGTAAAGTTATATCCAATATTACAACTTTGTTGCCATGCTAACGCCAATGCTGTTAAACCGTGTAAGCGATTTTATCACACTAAAATCATGTCGAACAGAAATGTTATCACACTAGAATCATGTTAATGTAATCTAATGGCCATACTTTTGAAATGGCCTGTATTTTAATGTTAGTGGTCTGGCCCCATTCACTTTCATTGTAAGTCCCTTACTGTAACTGGGACTTGTATTAAACAAGGATTACTCTTTAAAAGGGATGAAAATATGTCCTTTTGCTTTCCACATGAAGAAAATCGGTAACTCGTTACAATACGGGTGCATTAATAAGCATTAATTCATGCTTAACTAATGCACAGATAATATTGAGTTAATGTACGACTCATGATTAACTAATGCACAGATAATACTGAGTTAATGTATGACTCGTGATTAACTAATGCACAGATAATACTGAGTTAATGTATGACTCGTGCTTAACTAATGCCCAGATAATACTGAGTTAATGTATGACTCGTGATTAACTAATGCACAGATAATACTGAGTTAATGTATGACTCGTGCTTAACTAATGCACAGATAACACTGAGTTAATGTATGACTCGTGATTAACTAATGCCCAGATAATACTGAGTTAATGTATGACTCATGATTAACTAATGCACAGATAACACTGAGTTAATGTATGACTCGTGATTAACTAATGCACAGATAATACTGAGTTAATGTATGACTCGTGATTAACTAATGCACAGATAATACTGAGTTAATGTATGACTCGTGATTAACTAATGCACAGATAACACTGAGTTAATGTATGACTCGTGATTAACTAATGCACAGATAATACCGAGTTAATGTATGACTCGTGATTAACTAATGCACAGATAATACCGAGTTAATGTATGACTCGTGCTTAACTAATGCACAGATAATATTGAGTTAATGTACGACTCATGATTAACTAATGCACAGATAATACTGAGTTAATGTATGACTCGTGATTAACTAATGCACAGATAATACTGAGTTAATGTATGACTCGTGCTTAACTAATGCACAGATAACACTGAGTTAATGTATGACTCGTGATTAACTAATGCACAGATAACACTGAGTTAATGTATGACTCGTGATTAACTAATGCACAGATAATACTGAGTTAATGTATGACTCGTGCTTAACTAATGCACAGATAACACTGAGTTAATGTATGACTCGTGATTAACTAATGCACAGATAATACTGAGTTAATGTATGACTCGTGATTAACTAATGCACAGATAATACTGAGTTAATGTATGACTCGTGATTAACTAATGCACAGATAACACTGAGTTAATGTATGACTCGTGATTAACTAATGCACAGATAATACCGAGTTAATGTATGACTCGTGATTAACTAATGCACAGATAACACTGAGTTAATGTATGACTCGTGATTAACTAATGCACAGATAATACTGAGTTAATGTATGACTCGTGATTAACTAATGCCCAGATAATACTGAGTTAATGTACGACTCGTGATTAACTAATGCACAGATAATACTGAGTTAATGTATTACTCGTGATTAACTAATGCACAGATAACACTGAGTTAATGTATGACTCGTGATTAACTAATGCACAGATAATACTGAGTTAATGTATGACTCGTGATTAACTAATGCACAGATAACACTGAGTTAATGTATGACTTGTGATTAACTAATGCACAGATAATACTGAGTTAATGTATTACTCGTGATTAACTAATGCACAGATAACACTGAGTTAATGTATGACTCGTGATTAACTAATGCACAGATAACACTGAGTTAATGTATGACTCGTGCTTAACTAATGCACAGATAATACTGAGTTAATGTACGACTCGTGATTAACTAATGCACAGATAATACTGAGTTAATGTATGACTCATGATTAACTAATGCACAGATAATACTGAGTTAATGTATGACTCGTGATTAACTAATGCACAGATAACACTGAGTTAATGTATGACTCGTGATTAACTAATGCACAGATAATACTGAGTTAATGTATGACTCGTGATTAACTAATGCACAGATAATACTGAGTTAATGTATGACTCGTGATTAACTAGCCATTAATTAATGATTACCACATCAGTAGCTAATGAAGAGTCTGTCTGATTAATATATTAAGTCATATATGAATTGCTATTAATTAAATGTGTAATCATGGATTAATTCCCATAACAACTTATTATATGAACTAATAGTGTTAATTAATGTGTGATATCACTACCCAGCCCCGCCCTCTGCCCTGCCACACATGGGTTTACTACAGTAATGTTGTAGTAGTAACCATGGCTGATTGTTTGGTACGTATGGTTGAAATAAATACTATAGTTACTGTAGTGAACCCATGGTTTGTTTTTGTAAGAGTAAACGAAACTGAAAAAGGTCTAATAATTATGACTCAAAATAACGTTTTAAATGACCCATTTTATCCCAAGAAATCGCAAAAATAATAAAATTAATAGAAGTATCGGTGTTGGTATTGACGATATTGAACTTGAAATTATTGGTATCGGATCGAAAAGAAAACCAGTGGTATCGGCCGTCCTTATTTGTCTATAAGCTGCGCGTTGCCTAAACATCGAGTTTTGCTTTACTGCCCCCTATCAGCAAACAGATGGTACTCCATGCTTGAATTGCTTGTATGGAAGGAATATTCCGGGGACATGATTAATTGGATACATTATTTTACACGTTATTAATATAATTAATCACACTAAATGAATGCATTAAACTGACAGCCCTAATACATACATACACACAGTATATCAACCAAATAAACACAAGACATAAACAAACATGAGTGTTTCAAGCCATTTCTTTCATACCCAGGTGGGAGTTATCAAGACCCCAGAAGAACCAGCACAACTCTGGACCTGGTCAGTGTTTGCTGTGAGCAAAACTACAACACTGATGCTGACTTTCCTTCATCCAAACCCTGGAAGGGAGAACTAAGTGTGCTGACCAAGTCAAACTTTCTTCATCCGTCTGAAGTGTTCAGGATGATTTAGGCCCTGAATATCTGTATATATCTGAATATATATTCTGCGATTCTTATTTTTAACTGGCCATAATAAATCTTAAACTAGCTCACACAGGAAAAGTGCGTAGCTGATAACATGTTGCACTCTTTGTGTCTCTGTCGGAAACATTTGCTCTCCTCTGGCAGTGCCTACAAAGACCATCGAGACCACACGTGGAGAAATGTATCTGTCGTTTACGAGTATACTGAGGATGTATACCCTCCTTCACGGATTTGTGTGTTCTCTGGACATCCTTAGCTCTGCTTTCCAGCAGGCTGGGGGTAATTATTCATCCTTTACTGCACTTTTTGAACCTATTTTAAAGTTTTCTTAGGGCAGCTACATACATTTTGGCTTAATGGAAGTAATCTGTATCTGCCAGGCCTGAGAACACAGTATACTATCAGTCTAGAACCTGCTTCTCTGTTGATACATTTATGCATTTAGTAGACGCTTCCAAAAGTGAATATTCAAAGCAAATGACATCATTTTATTGATTATGCATATTATCAGTCCATCTGGGAATCAAATCATTGGCATTTCTAACACCATGCAATCCCAACTGAGCAACAGGAACCCCTACAATTTGAATTCATCAGTATCATCATTTACTCATTCTCATGTCGCTCCAAACCCATATGATGTACTTTATTCCATGGTACACACAATGCACATTTTCAATGACAGTAAATGGGAACCAGGGCTTTCAAGCTCCAAAGCTCGAGTAAGTGTTTACAGAATTAGCATTTTTTATTAACTATTTCTTTCAAGGGGGTCGCCCCAGTTTTGACGACCCTAACAGAAGTGCTGAGCTCCCAATGTTGTAACCAGTGGTTAGATATTAAGATTTAGTCAATCAGTTGTAAACATACTGTTTATGACAATGAAGAAATTGCTTTGCATGATTAACTTCAATGGTCAAAGTTACAACCTTTTATCACACCAAGTTGACTGAAAGGAGTGTAATTACTTTTTTTCTTCTTTTTAAGTTTGTTTGCTCCTGTGTGTTTTGTTTTGATAGGTAAAGTTGCTGGAGGCATTTTTCAGGATAATGCCATCTTGTCTAACCCAGTGGCAGGGCTCATGGTGGGGGTGCTTGTGACGGTTCTGGTCCAGAGCTCCAGTACATCCACATCCATCATAGTCAGCTTGGATTCTTCTGGATGTGAAGATTTTTACTTCAATTATATCTCTAGTCTTCCATCTAAACCAGAGTTCCCTATCCACTCAGCGTTTATAGAATCCCATATATTGATTTTGTCAAATTTTATTTATAGACGAATTATAGGTCAAATATGAACTTGTTACACTCAAAGGCTGTTAAACGCCACCTTTATGACATGCTGTTTAAGTCGACTTTATTTTAACAGCTCTTCGACATTATTGTAACTTTTTACCTGATCTCTTTAAAAAAAAAAACACCAACTCCAAAGTTATCCGCTACGAAACTATTGTGACTTCAGATACTTTGCTCTGGAGAAACTTGGCCCCGAATAATGCTACTTTGTCATTTATCCAGCAAGTCTTCTCTCTAGATGGTTGTTCCAAAATCTTCCTCTATCCTTCCAACTTTAATTAAGTGGCATCTCCTATTGATTTGCTAATTAGTTTGTGCATATGCAGTTGTGGCTCAAAGTCTGAGACACATGTGACGTGTGGATTTTGGAGCTTATTCCAAATAAGAGTCTGCAAGAAATTCATTAGTAAGTTCTGTCAATTTTAATGAGCTTATGTTTAACACATCATGTCTGCATGATTCTTATAGGAATGTTTTTGGTTCAATACTAGTTAAGCTCCATCTAAAGCATCTGTTGCATGTCATTGATTACCACAGACAAAAATGCTGAATTGCCCTTCAATTGTTAAAAGCAGGCAAATTTGTGGGGCACAAATGGGGCATATAGCTATCTATCTAGGAAGAAAAAATATATAATGGGGATTGGGCAGCCAAACATAAAATACTTAATAACAACAATAATAATAATAATAATAATAATTAATTTCTGAATATGTATAATGAATATATTTTTTAAAATGTTATATAAAGTTGTAAATCTGAATATATATAGTAGTAAATGTGAATATATATATATATATATATATATATATATATATATATATATATATATATATATAAAATTAAATACTAATTATAAAATATTTAATTCAAAAATATAATTATAAATTTGAATATATAGTTGTAAATCCTGAATATGTAGTATGAATTTATAGTTGTAAATCCAAATATATTGCTATAAATCCTGAATATTTACTTGTAAATCCAAATATATTGTTATAAATCCTGAATAAATAGTTGTAAATCCAGAATATATTGTTATAAATCCTGAATAAATAGTTGTAAATCCGAATATATTGTTATAAATCCTGAATAAATAGTTTTAAATCTGAATATATTGTTAGAAATCCTGAATAAATAGTTGTAAATCCGAATATATTGTTAGAAATCCTGAATAAATAGTAGTAAATTCAAATATATTGTTATAAATCCTGAATAAATAGTTGTAAATCCAAATATATTGTTATAAATCCTGAATAAATAGTTTTAAATCCAAATATATTGTTATAAATCCTGAATAAATAGTTGTAAATCCAAATATATTGTTATAAATCCTGAATAAATAGTTGTAAATCCAAATATATTGTTATAAATCCTGAATAAATAGTTGTAAATCCAAATATATTGTTATAAATCCTGAATAAATAGTTGTAAATCCAAATATATTGTTATAAATCCTGAATAAATAGTTTTAAATCCAAATATATTGTTATAAATCCTGAATAAATAGTTGTAAATCCAGAATATATTGTTATAAATCCTGAATAAATAGTTGTAAATCCGAATATATTGTTATAAATCCTGAATAAATAGTTTTAAATCCAAATATATTGTTATAAATCCTGAATAAATAGTTGTAAATCCAGAATATATTGTTATAAATCCTGAATAAATAGTTTTAAATCCAAATATATTGTTATAAATCCTGAATAAATAGTTGTAAATCCAGAATATATTGTTATAAATCCTGAATAAATAGTTGTAAATCCAGAATATATTGTTGTAAATCATGAATATATTGTTATAAATCCTGAATAAATAGTTGTAAATCCAAATATATTGTTATAAATCCTGAATAAATAGTTGTAAATCCAAATATATTGTTATAAATCCTGAATAAATAGTTTTAAATCCAAATATATTGTTATAAATCCTGAATAAATAGTTGTAAATCCAGAATATATTGTTATAAATCCTGAATAAATAGTTGTAAATCCGAATATATTGTTATAAATCCTGAATAAATAGTTTTAAATCCAAATATATTGTTATAAATCCTGAATAAATAGTTGTAAATCCAGAATATATTGTTATAAATCCTGAATAAATAGTTTTAAATCCAAATATATTGTTATAAATCCTGAATAAATAGTTGTAAATCCAGAATATATTGTTATAAATCCTGAATAAATAGTTGTAAATCCAGAATATATTGTTGTAAATCATGAATATATTGTTATAAATCCTGAATAAATAGTTGTAAATCCAAATATATTGTTATAAATCCTGAATATTTATTTGTAAACACTTAATTATAATTTTAAATCTGAAAATAGTTATATCAGAATAGTTAATAGTTAAATCAGAATATATCATTTTAAATCCTGAGTATATATTTATAAATCTGAATGTATAGTTGTAAATCTAAATATATAGTTGTTAATACTGAATATATAGTTATACATTGATAATATATAGTTAAAAATCAGAATATACTTGTAAATCCTGAAAAAAGTTAAAATACATTATTAGCATGCACTGTAGTATGTGATTTGGTATTCACTGAATACACTGGGGGCACATTCAAGGGCACAAGCTTGACTAACACAAAGCTCAATGCATGTGGCTTTTCTTTTCTCTGAGCAAATGTATTGATGCTAATGGATGTCTGGAGTGGGTGCTTGGTCATTCATGCTATGCACTGTGGGCTTCCTGGTCAAACTCGCTTACTACAGCATCTGCACTTCAGCTGAAAAGTTCACAAGTGTAAAAGACTGTAATTACTAGCAATTACTGATGCTAAACAGCCCATTGTAATGATTAGGATTTAAATGTGACCTGACATGCATAATTTAGTGGTCAGCGGAAACAAATGGAAAGAAATAGTGTTCTGCCCACCATCCTAAACCTTTAAAATAATTGATTCCAGTTTCTCGTAATTAAAAGTTAGCGATTTAAACATCCTATCCCATAACCCAAAGTATCAAACGTATGTGTGCCTTCTCAGTTTGTGCTACAGGCATGAATGTCATCTGAAATCATGCACGTTGTTTAGGAGTGGTGTGCTTTCTCTTTTCTAAATGACTGGACTTACAAGTTTCGCTTGGAGGGAAATAAAACAAAGTTCCATAGACTTACATTGATGGAGGGACCCGAGTCATGTATAGTGCATCCGGAAAGTATTCACAGCGCTTCACTTTTTCCACATTATGTTATGTTACAGGCTTATTCCAAAATGGATAAAATTCATTATTTTCCTCAAAATTCTACAAACAATACCTCATAATGACAATGTGAAAGAAGTTTGTTTGAAATCTTTGCAAATTTATTAAAAATGGAAAAAAATAAAAATCACATGTGCATAAGTATTCACACCCTTTGCCATGACACTCCAAATTGAGCTCAGGTGCAT
Source organism: Moxostoma hubbsi (assembly GCA_032164185.1). Taxonomy (NCBI): domain Eukaryota; kingdom Metazoa; phylum Chordata; class Actinopteri; order Cypriniformes; family Catostomidae; genus Moxostoma; species Moxostoma hubbsi. The sequence goes on from JAVLUX010000025.1 coordinate 878,170, forward strand.
CCTGTTTCCACTGATCATCCTTGAGATGTTTCTACAACTTGATTGGAGTCCACCTGTGGTACATTCAGTTGATTGGACATGATTTGGAAAGGCACACACCTGTCTATATAAGGTCCCACAGTTAACGGTGCATGTCAGAGCACAAACCAAACCATGAAGTCCAAGGAATTGTCTGTAGACCTCCGAGACAGGATTGTATCGAGGCACAGATCTTTATAAAAATATAAAATATTACATGTTTAAAACTGATAATCTAAACAAAGAGTGAAATGAACAAACAGAATTTCAATATTTATTGTGTAAATGTGTAAACAACTTTCAAAAATGATGACTTTTGCATAGTTGTGGCGACATTTCCACCATACCAAACAACGTAGTCTCTAAAAACTTATGGAATATTACATTTCCAATCAATCTGTAATTTTGCCAAATTATGCAAAAAGTGAGAAAAGTTGTTAGATGTCATCCATCCATCCGTCCGTCCGTCCCTCCGTGAATAACTACGTAGACGTGTTCTTAACAGGTGTTGTGAGATTCGCCCTTGTGCACGACACTCGAGTCACTGACGAGTTTCTTTGTCAGTATAACCTTTCATGATTAGTCAACTTTTCCTGTGCAAGTTGTTTAGTTAAGCATTTTCAGAATGTTTAGAGACTATTGAGATGAAGAAAACCTCTTTCGAGTTGATCTGCTTTCAGATTTGTTGGCACATGTCTTCTACTCCACACAGTAGTTTCATAGTTCACACAGAATTGTGCATCAATCATCTTGTGTTTACCATCTCCAGAAGAGACGTTTGTGTGGAAAACACAGTCCTTCATATGGAAATAAATGCTGACTCTGTTCTTCTTCAATAACAGAAGATGCTCTTTGAAATATTGCTCTTTTTCTCTCCACAGCCCTCCGTGAATGTGACAGCGACTGCCACCCAGAACTGTTGATCTGACCTGGATCACTCAGAATATCACCTCACAGATAAACACAGAGAAATGTGAGTCTCAGTGAAGTGCAGTAATTGCAATACTTGCAGATAAAATATTAGCCATTGATTTCTCTCAAGGAATGTTTACCTATTGGACCTCCCAAACTTTGCACTGTTGTCAATCTTGGCCTCGTGTCAGCCAACCCAGTGTCAGCAAAACAACAGATATCCCGAATCTATGACCACAGCCAATAAGGTTTTAATTTGCACTTGCGTTTGACGTTTTCTTCCTCTTTCTCACAGGCAGGCATCTGATTGTGGAGTTGATATGTCAGATCTGGTCATCGGGCTCATTCTATTGGCCAGCTCTCTGATGGTACTGTGCACCTGCTATTGATCGTCAAAGTCCTGAACTCTCTACTCAAAGGTCAAGTTGCAAAGGTCATCGAAGGGGTCATCAACACAGGTAGGTAACCCCAGGACTGGTGCAGGGAGAGCCGGTGGCTCTGTGGGATGTTGAAAAAATTGTGTAATGCATTACATTTGAAATCATTGTAATCCGATTACATTTACTGACTTTCAATGAAGGCATTATGTATAATATATTTAATATATGAATTCATATGTACGTCTGTTAGCATTGCTGGGACAGCTGAAGGGTGTGCGACAATGAATGAGGAAATAGACATTTTGAATTTGAGCTGAAAACCAAAAACTTTTCTAGTAAAAGTGATTTCAGAAAGCAACTCAAAAGTAAAAGGATTAGTTATGTGATTACTTTTTAGATGAAGTAATCAACAAAGTAATCTGATCACATTTTTAAAGAAGTAATTAGTCATTTGTAGTGGATTACTTATTTTGAGTAACTTACCCAAAACTGCTCCTGGCATTGTTTATAACGTGGCACTCGAAGTTCCAACTATTTCAACATTGACCTTGTTGCTGCTGATCTTTTGAAGAGCCGATGATTATTAGAAAGTCCAAATGTATCATAATGCACTTAAATCAAAACAAGATGTTCTCTGCAGCGCTTTTCACGTAGCGATAAAGTGGCGTTTAACACTAGCTTTCAGTTGTATGATAACGCCCCAATGCTATACATACGAAAACCCCGGTTTACATTTCGCCTTTTCTGAATGCATTATATAATGTTGCATTTGTGTATATGCGTTTAGTAAGTGCTTATAAAAATTGCATACAATAACATGCACGGTGCAAGTGTTGAGTCTGTAAGTATCACATTACATTTATGCATGCTGAACTAGGGCTCAAAAGTCAGGAAAACAACCACTAAAAAATATAGTCCATGGCTGCAAACACATTACAACTCTAGATCAATGTATTCAATAATTGACACATTGGGGACTAAAAGTCAGAGACCACAATTGAAAATGCTTCTGTTTTGCAATTTTCTAATCACATTTTTTTTCGGTAGCACTTTCTATGAAGCCCATACATATAATGCATTGGTAATGTCTTATAATATGTTATAACTATGTAATAACTTCTCATGAAGAAGCATAAGTAACCACAATTATAATACATCATAATACTTATCTATTCATGGTTATATCTTAGAGTCTAGTGCGTTATAACTCAAGCAACATCCAATTTTATATGCAGAAGTTATAATTTATTATAAATGTTATATATATATATATATATACAATAGGTATCCGTTAATTAAAGTGGCAAAATCAATGACTTTTAAACATCCATAAGATATTTTTAAGTGGTTAAACAACATTACATGTCATACTGGAAGTTATACATTATAAATATACATTACACATGCACCAAACTGATTATATACTGGATGCTATTCAATAAACTTGAATGTTTGTGCATCTTATTTCGAGACTTATTTTGTAAATAACTTCCATTGTTTAAGTTTTGTGTTCTGTAGAAGATTGTAAGTCATGTGGGTTGTGAATGTCTTACGGGTGAGTAAATTATGACAGAATTTTCAAAATAGTCAAAAACATATTAATAATGTCTATTAGGGGGCCTTCGTAGCTCAGTGAGAAAGACGCTGACTATCACACCTGGGGGCACAAATTCAAATCCAGGGTGTGCTGAGTGACTCCATTCAGGCTTCCTAAGCAACCAAATTGGCCCAGTTGCTAGGGTGGGTAGAGTCACATGGGGTAACCTCCTCGTGGTCACTATAATGTGGTTCTCGCTCTCGCAGTGGGGCGTGTGGTGAGTTGTGCGTGGATGCTTCAGAGAATAGCGTGAAGCCTCCACACGCGCTACATCACCGCGGTAACACACTCAACAACCCATTTGATGAGATGCGCAGATTGACGGTCTCAGACGCGGAGGCAACTGAGATTCGTCCTCCGCCACCTGGATTGAGGTGAGTCACTACACCACCACGAGGACTTGACGCATTGGGAATTGGGCCTTCCAAGTTGGGTAGAAAATAAAAAATGTATAAACGAAAATAATGTCTATTAATCTATTAGACTTGTTTTTGACAAGCCAAAAATAAAAGCAAGCACAAAACTTTGGTAAGCAAACAGTCAAGCTAACACAAAATCCTGCAGGACTTTAAATAATGCATTTTTTGGGGTGAACTCTTGATGCACGGCAAAGAAAACCTTCATTAAAATGTCACCGAAATAATATATTTCAGGTAGTGGTAGAAATCTGTCCAGGGAATTTTGGTGTCATGGTTGGGTGTGCATAGAAGTCAAAACAAGATCTTTCATGTGCAGCTAGAAAATAACTGAACTTTGCAAGGTTGTTTTGGGAGTCTTAAATTCAATGATTAATTCTTGTTTCTCAGACTGTACCCTTCTAACAGCACAACAGTTATGAAACTTTCAGTATTCACCTACTGTAGTTTCTATGCCAACTATTTTGTTTTGCTATAAATGAATGAACTCAAATAATTAGTTCTGATTAAACTTTTAATTTTAGTATACAAAATATAACAAATAGAGTAACTTTGGGGGAGAAAGCGTACTATTAGTGTGATATTGACTAGTTAAATATTGACTGAGTCTTCTGCTCTGCAAGAAAAGGAAAATGTACTCTTGCCCGTTAACTGGCAATGGCTCAACTGCTGCCACATGATGATACTAATGATTAACTTTTCAGCCAATGGGATTCCCTTTGTGTCTTTGAGATTACAGTTTCTGCGGAGATCATCCTGAAGAGTTGAAGTGTCCTTAAAATCATGATTAACTGTAGAATGAGGGTTAAAAGGTCGTCAGCACTGACGAAAGTCCTCAAACGCCTTGACTTCAGTGTTTACTCATAATTCATTATGAAAGGAACGTTTACATTTCTGAGTTCATTTTTCGGCCTCTTTTCCGGATTTGAATGAGAATCTTTCTAGAGGTACTGTAAATTTAAAGTGTGTTTTTAAAGTATGTCATATACCTTAGGATGTTCAAACTGAGAGGACTAGACAGATGCAACAGCACACCGTTATAGAAGGACTCGAGTCTTACGAAGATGAAGTCTTTTTGTTTTACTGAAGTCTACTTTTGAATGGTCAGTCTCACATTTAAGCTCCGCTCCGAAACCTAGTGACCTGCCAATGTAGTTAGCATTTTAAGCAGCCTGGTCTCAGAGAAACACATTACTATACCTACATTTATTATAAATGATTTCACGTGACTCATTGCATGTATCGTAGCAGTTTCCTAGTAAAATAAACACTAGAGGTGCTACAACAACTTTCTCACAAATATTAGTTCATAAACATTTACTTTTCACCCTGTTCCTCACACAATGCTATCTAATGACATCTAAACACTGTAGGGCATGACTTACATTACTTACAAGCCATACATTTGAACTAGGGCTGTCGATTTAACACGTTCATTTAGTGTGATTACTTATATAAAAGTAATTCATTAAAAAGATGAATGCAATTAATCATGTCCCCGGACCGTATTAAGGAAGATTCCTGATCAAGCTTGTAGTACCAGCTCTTGTCTCCAGGGGGCAGTAAGTGAAACTTCAGCTGTATAGGCAAAGTGCAGCTTATACAGAGAGCAAACCAACCTTTCAGCAGACAGCACAACACGAGGACGCATTCTTGCGTTCAAAACACAGCTTGATGGAGCGCAAATCCAAACTTTGGGATTTCAAGACGTGTTTTTCCAAGTATTAAACTGTGTTTTAATTTGACAGCGACCAAAAGTGACCGACTTTGACCAAAGTGAGATGCACTAAAAGCGCCTGGTGTACACTGACCCATCCTTACACAAGCCCTCATAATAAATCTCGACTGACTGACTAATTCAATCACTAAATTGATTGCTGTGAACTGTAGGCCAATGATTAGCTTATATTCAATAATATGCAAATAAACAATACATTGGATTCTAAAGCATTTGAATCAATGCTTAACTCCTCTGCCACAGTAATGTAATGCATTTTAATTATCCGAATATATTTATTTGTAATTATTATATATTGAATTATGTTTATTTGAGGGGCTTTCTCAGCGAATATTTATATATGTGATTAATTGTGATTAATTTTGGTACACTGTGTAATTCATTCGATTAAAATGTTTAATTGATTGACAGTCTTAATTTTAACATTTGCATTACATATCCAACTACATTGAAAATGTTGTTCAACTGCATGGCAGCTCAACTGATAGTGTTGCTGTTGCGATCCTAAGGACCGGAGTACGAGTCTTGAAGAGCCCACGAGTCGAAATGTGCATTGTTTTTCATATCATATTTGGTTTTTCTGACACCACCAATGTAGGGTAGGAAGGTAGCTTTTGTTGATTTAAAGCTCAACAGGGCATTAACCTGAAAATCCACATCTGTTTGGGAAACTCTCTTTTAGTGCCACCTAGTGGACGTTTCACCTCAGAACTGCATGTAATCAAGCATGTAAGGAACCACGTAATATTGTCATATTTACATGAGGACAGGCTAATTTAAATGCATCATTAGTGCGCTTCCAATGCAACAGGATAAGGCAGCATTACATGTATACTTCAAATATACATGGCGCCGTTTTGTGGTCCGTTCTGCATAACGCGGCGGCTCATTGCTTATCGCGGCCCATTCAGAATGTTTCACGGCGGAACCACCGGCCCGCTCGGTTCTCCCGATGGCACACCGCCCCTGATTGGCCCAAGAGTGCATCAGCCCACCGGGAAAATGCCCGGTATGCCAGATTACCAGTCCAGCCCTGGTTGTCATGACACTATATTGGTGCTATTTGTATGACGCATAGACCTACAGTATGTTGCATGTTCCACATCAGTCATTTATGAGGATCTGTTCAAGTTAGTATGCTGCCTCTGTAGGCAGTAGACAGCAAGGCAGCTCACTAGGTTTGGAACAGAGCTATGATGTTGTGGCAAAGCGGAGATCATTTACGGACATGTCCGTCATATGTGTTTGTATCTTAAGTTTATCATTAAAAGACACAAACACATATGACGGGCATGTCATCACAAATGGGGATGTTTCACAGTGGGAAACACTCGACTGTCCTAATTATTTTGGAGCGTGTAGTAATCCTCTGATTTGAAATTACTGTACATAAAAATAAAAACATAATACAAAACATTTCATTCACAGGTTAAAACATCATATAATGTGTAGTTGTGCTTTCAATATAGCAAAGGGTAAATATAATTTACAAATCACTCATTTTTGTTTTTATTAGCATTTTTCACAATGTCCCAACTTTTTCGGAATTGGGGTTGTATATCTCCCTTATCTGACAAACCCAAAATTCAGGTCTTAGAGTCTCCACTAACGAACTGATGAGTTGAATCAGGTGTGTTCGATTTGGGAAATATCCAAATTGTGTAGTGTTGGGATGGGATGGGATGGGATGGGGGGGGGGCTCCAGGAACAGCGTTGAGAACCACTGTAGTATTGTCACGTGACCTCATCAAGTTGCACGTGAATGCCCCGTCCAGTTATCGTCTTGGAAATAAAAAGCATTTTTGCATTTGTATTTCAATTTTGTGTAAAATGTCTTTGCATTTGGCAGTATGTACTAATAATCAACTAATTCAACATAGACTGCTGTAAATACTCCAGTTTTTTTAATCATTGGAAATTGATAGATTTAGGACATAGGACATGGATAAAGTTTGCTCTGTTGTATACTGAACATTTTGCCAAATGTAGAAATCTATGCATTTTAAAAAGTAGTATGCAGTATATAGTTTAGGACTGTATTCAGGAAGCACTATGCTAATATTCTATTCCAAACACAGCCAGTGAAAGCGAACAGCAGATAGTAAATTAACAGGTAGCACCTCATGCAACATCCGGCACGCTGGGCTGATTGCTAATTAGTCTACTCGTATTCGTCTACTGGAGAATGTGGAGGTGACATTTCACATGTTTTTTTTAAGGCATATAGAATATTAGACGCATGCACGCTAGAGCAAACAGATTGTGCCGGTACCTGAAGCTCATTTGTGTTTGTCTGAATTAAATGAGTGAACCGAGCTGGAGAGGGAGTCGATACGATACAGAAAACAGCCTTTTAAACTAACCACTCAATCTGGCTTCTTCCGATAGGGCCTGAACATGCATCACCTGAACAACAGCATGGAGCATTCCTGGAAAAATGACTCAGATGTAATTCATTGCAAGTCTGTTATGTGTGTGTTTCTCAGTCCCAGATGTTACCTAACGGAAAAGGTGAAACTGAATTTGTTAGCTAGAGCAATCTTTCCACATTGCTGTAAGAAACTTCTGTAGACAGACTTTTGACTATTATCATTAAGTGTGGTCCACTTAGCAGCTTAATTGGCCAGTTATTTCCCACTGAGACAGGAAGAGATTTTTTTGACAGACATGCAAATCGACACACCACCGTTTTTGTTTAAGTACCATACTTTCCTCAGCTTATTGACACTATTTTCTCTCTCTCTCTCTCTCTCTCTCTCTCTCTCTCCTGAAATTAGTCTAATGACGCACTCTTAAGGAAAAGTAGCAGCCAAATTAAAAAGTGCACTAAAATCATCACAACATTCACATTATAGCTTTTAATATAGCCTGCAATATCTTTGAGATAATATTGTGAATATTAAATTTTTTTTGGTGGTGGCGTAGTGGACTAAAGCACAGAACCGGTAATCAGAAGGTTGCTGGTTCGATCCTCACAGCCACCACCATTGTGTCCTTGAGTAAGGCACTTAACTCCAGGTTGCTCCGGGGGGATTGTCCCTGTAATAAGTGCTCTGTAAGTCATATCGGTTATAAGCATGAAACGCAGATATGAAAAACTGATGGTTGATTTATAATTCATTAGTAATACACTTTGTAAAAACTCTGAGTTTAAATGCAAAATCCAGAAATAATAATATCCACAATACTCCTAAGAACATTCAATATGTATTTTTTTATTTTTTCCTCCTCCTCATGTAATGTGGAAAACTTTGCCGTAAACATATGTGGCAGTTCTGAAAATGGCACTTTACCTGTAAGCTACATGATGAGAAAAAACATTTAAAATGCTTTGAAACCAGCAGACTGTGACTTCCGAGACATCGTATGATATCCATTAATGCTGTATGATTGATTGAAATAAGATTGAAATTGCACTATGGCCTTGCGCATTTACTAAAACTTAAAAGGTAGCGTTTCTGCATTGTAAGCAGGCGGCGCCCTCTAGCGGTCTGTATGACATTATCCATTGCCCATTACACCACTATAATACAGAATTTAAAAAGGGGGTTTGTTCCTTTGGGTTAAACTTTGAATTTCTTCATACTGTGGTTAATATTTCCTTAGAATTGCATAATCATATACAGTATATACATGTCAAATATAGGTTCTGATGTTTTTAACTGCAAAGCAGAAATTAAGAAATGTTTTAGAAGCAACAGGATGTCACACTCTATTTTAATAAATGATATGTCAAAAATGATAAAAATGTAATTGAAAATGTTGAATGTTGAATTGAACTGTCTGTCTCCACTTTCCTGCAATACTGCAAATACCGTTCAGCTTTAAAAAAAAAAAAAAAAAAAAGTAAAAAAAAGTATTATTATTGAGCCTTATTCTTGATCAGAGTTCACTTTGAACTTTAATACGCAGTGAAAGTTGAAACATCTTGCGAATGAATACAAGCGTTGTGTGATTGCCTTATTATGCTACCTACCACCACAGTGGAATGCCTACATAAACTGCTATAATCTGCATTTAAGCAACCATAGTTGGAAAGATTGCAGTTGAATGCACATCCGGGCTTAATCTACAATCTTATTTTGGGTCTGGACGACTACCCTTTCATGTCCAGGGTCAGGGGGTTAAAGATTTATCCTGAAATCAACACATAGAAACATGATATTTTTGAGACTGTATTGTGTATTCATTCAAGTAAATGATAGACTAGGTTCCGAATATGATGGATGTAACTCCATTTTAATGAATTGACATCTTGCCCAGATCTTATAATATGAAAAATGGGAGCATCACCTCCTGCCAAACACAGTGAAAGTAATAAAGTACAGAATGTGCTAAACGTTGAAAGAGTAAAAGAGTGGATGGTTCAAGAAGTTGCACACACTTGGATTTCATAGAGAAAAACAACCAATCTAGTGTTTACACTTTTCACAGACTTTAGCCTATTAGCTTGTGGTTTGTCCAATTGAGTTGCAAATGCTGCAAGCGCAAGTCCTTGGACGACCTAATGAGTGTGTCAGGCATCTTTCAGCGTCTGACTTTGCGATTTGCCGTTTATTCGTAGAAAGATTAGAGATAAAATACTGAGAGCTTTTCTGCATCAGCTCTGGTGATAAAGCTGTCTCTAAAGCTATAATAGAAAAACAGCTTTTTGCTGAATCCTCCGAGCAACCTTTGTGAAGAGCCGTTATCTTAAGATTACCAGGATGTATGAACGGGCTGAAATCAAGGCTGTTTTGAATACTAAAACATGTTGAATATATTTTAAATAAGTTTCTAGCTCTCATGTTAAACTCTTATTCAAAGAATTGGGCAAACGCAGACATGAAGGTCTGGCCAACACATTGCAAGCATATTTAAAGGGATCGTTCAGCAAAAAATATAAGTTCTCTCATCATTTACTCACCCTCATGCCATCCCAGAAGTGTATGGACTTACTTCCTTCTGGTGAACATAAAGATTTTTTTGAAGAATATCTCCGCTCTGTAGGACCATACAATGCAAGTGAATGGTGCCCATAAATTTGAAGGTCCAAAAAAACACAAAAAAAGCATCATAAAAGTAATCCATCTGTCTTCAGTGGTTAAATCAATGTCTTCAGAAGCAATATGATAGGTGTGGGTGAGAAACAATCAATATTTAGGTCATTTTGTACCACAAATCTCCACTTTCACTTTCACATTTTTTTATTTATTTTTTATTTTTTGTGCTTTTTTTTTTTTTTTTTGTGCTTTTGGCGAATCACATTTTTTGGGCATATCGCCACCTACTGGGCAGGAACGAGAATTTATAGTAAAAAAGGACTTAAATATTGATCCGTTTCTATACCTATCATATCACTTCTGAAGGCATGGATTCCACCACTGGAGTCATATGGATTACTTTTATGCTGCCTTTACTTGCTTTTTGGACCTTCAACATTCTGGCCACCATTTACTTGCATTGTATGGACCTAAAGAGTTGAGGGTAGGTAAATGATGTAAAAAAAGATTATTTTGGAGTTTAATGTGCACCCTTGCCTGCTTAATCTCAAGGAATTTACGCAACCGTGGTGACAATTTTGCAAAATTATATTTTAGACTTCCACGGTGAAATGTCCACTGAGTGGCGCTAAAAGCGAGTTAAATATTCTCCCTTACAGATGTGGGTTTAAAGGTTAATGCTTTATCCATCAAGTATTACATAGACAAAACCTAGAGAGCCTCCCCATCCTAATACTAACCTGTAGTGGCATCGAATATGCAATTGCTGAAGCAACAACGTAATTTTGTGGTGCTTCTAGGACACTTTCGGCTTACTTGTCGACTCGCGTGATCTTCAGGATTCGTACCCCGATCATTTTCATTGCAAGTGCAACAGTATCAGTTGAGCTACAGTGCAATTTGATCGCACTTGAACAAGCTTGTAAATATGGTCAGTTATGTAATACAAATATTAAACGGTATCAAGTCAAGCGCTATAGTAAAAGTGTCATAAGAAAACACGGTAAAAAAGTGTGTGTTTATAAACGGATGATTTGCTGCTTAACTTGTAATTTGTGTGAAATGGAATTAAGTCGTCGTTGTAGCACCTCAAGCGATACGTTCAACAAGTGATATCAAAAATAATTACGCAGAAATGCAGGTATAGTAACACAATTCTATGAGACCAGGTGGGCTCTTGCTCTTACCTTCATTATAATGTAATGAAAGGCTGTGGGCAAACACCTGTGCTAATTTGAAAGCCACTAATATTTTATGCAACATTGTTAACAGGGACACTATGAAACATACTCGCAAATCACCGTTTATAAGTGCTACTTTACATCATAAATGTTAAGAAGGTTGAGTAATGTGTATTTTTTTTGGAAGCCATCTACTTGGAAGGAACAGATGTAAGTCAGACTGCTGTCTAAGTGTGTCATACTGTAACTACACACATGACTGCTGTACAGCTCTAAGGCTCTTTCCCGAAACCTAGTGAGCTGTCTATGAAGGCAGCATTTTAAGGTGTCATAAGCACACCTGCATGAAGCCTAACTGTTTCAATCCAAAAAGTTGTTCTGTATTAGCTGAGTTTTCGTTTAGTTTTAGTTATGTAATATATAAAGATTTACTACTACTACTTTCTCCCATTTCCTGCCCAATTCCCAATGCACTCTAAGTCCTCGTGGCCACCTCAATCTGGTTGGTGGAGGACGAATCTCAGTTGCCTCCGTGTCTGAGACCATCAATCCGCGCATCTCATCACATGGCTTGTTGAGTGCGTTACTGAGGAGACATTGCGCATGTGGAGGCTTCACTCTATTCTCTGTGGCATCTACGCACAACTCACCACGGCTCCACCGAGAGCGAGAACCACAATATAGCAACCACGAGGAGGTTACCCCATGTGACTCTACCCTCTCTAGCAACCGGGCCAATTTGGTTGTTTAGGAGACCTGGCTGGAGTCACTCAGCGCACCCTGGATTCAAACTCGTGACTCCAGGGGTGATAGTCAGCGTCAGTACTCGCTGAGCTACCCTAAATGTATTTTACCAATTTTGTGCCACAACACACATTAAAAATGTAAGTAAAGTCAAATGCAATTTTTTCAGTGTTTGATGCACGGAGTTGCTGCATATGTGGACCCCTCTAGCTCGTGTTTACATTGAAAATAGACATAGACAGACACAAAAATACATTAAGTGTGTGAACAGCCTCTAACTCAGTTACTTCTGAGCAGAGGTGGGTAGAGTAGCCAAAAACTACTCAAGTAAAAGTACAATTACTTCAAAAAATAATTACTCAAGTAGAAGTAAAAGTTTCAACATAAATAATTACTTGAGATAGATTAAGAAAGTTTACTCAAGTACTCATGTAGTGAGTAACTTTTTACTTTAACAAATGACATAATAGGCATTTACTCTCCTATATTCCATTACATAATACACATTTAACATGTACTACAGAAATATTCTTATTATTATTAATGGAAATTCTATCATCATTCACCATCATGTTGTTCCAAACCCATATGACTTTCTTTCATGCAACACAATAAGAAGATATTAGGCGGAATGTTTGCCTGAGTCACTATTTAATTTCAGTGAATGTTTTTATATATTGAAAGTGTATGGTGACCGAGACTGTCAGTCCCTAACATTCTGTCTAACATATTTTGTGTTCCACATAATACATAGCCTCACACTGGTTTGGAACAAAATGAGGGTAGGGAAATGATGACAGAATATAAAATTATGGCTGAGCTATCACTTTAAAGAGTTAGTTTACCCAAAAATGAGAATTCTCTCATCATTTACTCACCCTCATGCCACACCAGATGTGTAAGACTTCTTTTCTTCTGCAGAACACAAATTCAGATTTTTAAAAGAATATTTTAGCACTGCAGTCTGAAATTTGATGCTCCAAAAAGCACATAAAGGCAGTATAAAAGTAACCCATATGACTCTAGTGGTTTAACCCATGTCTTCAGAAGTGTTATGATAGGTGTGTGTGTGTGAGAAACAGATCAATATTTGTATTTTTTTGCTAGACAGCAGGGGGCGATATGCAGAGAAGAATGCGAATCACCAAAAACACAAGAAGAATTTGAAAGTGATCTGTTTCTCTGTTTCTCATCTACACCTATCGCATCGCTTCTGAAGATATTGATTTAACCACTAGAGTCTTATGGATTACTTTTATGCTGACTTACTGTATGTTTGTTTGTTTGGCTTTAAAATGTTGCCAGCCATTCACTTGCATTGTATGGACCTACAGAGCTGCCAAATTCTTCTAAAAATTTTAATTTGAGTTCAGCAGATGAACGAAAGTCATACACATCTGAGGTGGCATGAGGCTGAGTAAATAATGAGAATTGTAATTTTTGGGTGAACTATCCCTCTAAGGGCTCTTGTCAGATCTGGATGAATTTGCAATAAGAAGAGAGGTTAGGAAATACTACTTGTATTACATTGAAAACGTGAAAATAACCCACAAAGACATTATATATAATGCTGAAATGTAAACCGAAGCAAGATCATGCTTTATTAATGCCTCCTTTTGCTATTTCATAGTTTTTAAAATCCTGCGTGAATTATTTCAGTGTAGTTACATTTTTCAGTGCCGTATGTATTTAGATTATTAGTTCTGTACAGCAGTACCGCCGCTTTCTAAATGCAGAGCATGCAGCCTAGTGCATAGGGCACCAACGGGTCGTGGGACAATCGCTGTGTCTGAAACGTCCCCCTATCCACTATATTGTGCACTATTTTGAATGTTCGCTATTTTGTAGGAGTGTCTGGATTCTGAGTGAGCCATTCAGCTGTTCACTCATTCTTACCCACAATGCACTCTAATTTCATGTGTACATTTGATGTACTTTTGATGATGTTTAATTTCCTACAATCCACCATTGGGAAGACGTACGATCTGGGAGTTTACTGCCTCCTTCACTCCTGCAATGTTTTATTTCATGCTGAATGTAGTAAATTAATTTGACAAATCATTACTGGATTAAAATAACAACATATAGAGAGATAAAACATACTCTTTATATTAACACACATTATATATTAAAAATGACAAACAGAATGAAGATTTATTGTATTAATATATGATTTATTAAGAATAACAAGAAGAAATTGTACTATTTCATATGTGATGTTTATTCACCAGCTCCAGAGCTCCGACACTCACGTCCGAATTCACAATTTCGCTCACTGCTGAGATATAGTGCACTATCTGCCATTCACTATATAGGAAATAGTGAATGAGTGAACGATTGCGGACACAGCCACTTTCATCGCCACGATTGCCTCGCGCCCGCACGTCTCACATGCACGTGCCCCGCACACCTCGCTGTGCACGCGCAGAAATTATGTCTGTTCGTGCTCCAGTTGTCAATCGTGCGAATGAAAGTGATTTACACTCAACTTGGATGTTTACATGGATTTATACAGTTTATCCATCTGAAGTAGCTGCGATACTTTCCAGTATCCCCGCAAGGGCGCAGAGTATATGCATAAATACTGCTTATGACATGCGGGACAAAGCACACTGATATATTGCTGCACTAATTTCAAAATGTACATGTGGCAGGGTGGAGGGCCGGGTCGTGATTATTCCACCCATTGTAAAAGGAAAAAGTAAACAAAACCATTAGAAATTTACTTGAGAGTAAAAATGACCCACTTTTACACCTACTCAAAGTATTTTTCCCCCAAAAAGTTACTCAAGTAAATGTAATGGAGTAAATGTAACGTGTCACTACCCACCTCCTGCTTCTGAGGTACCATTTCAGTTAGGATGCTGCTTTACAAGGCGGCTCACTAGGTTTTGGAACAGAGCCCAACTCTGAGCTATATAACAAACGAAAAACAAGGTAAAGGTGCCTGCAGACCTTTAAATGATGCGGCTTTCTCCACACCATCACTCATTCTAATGGATGTGTAGCCAGTGACTGCAAACGATTCCTCTAAAATGCATGCGTGCATACAAACAATACTCGCCTCTGTAACCTTAAATCCAATTACGGTAAGTTTCTGAACGTGAATGAAGTTTAAATGTGCGTCTGGAGAAACAAATTGTAAACTTCTACATTGATCAGAATATGAAACTAATACTTCATTGAAGGTGAAAGTAATATATACATTAGCCACTGGACCATATGTTGTAGATAAGTGTGTGTATAGAAGAGAGAGTGTGCACTTTATTTGATATTCAGGCTGTTTTCAGAAGTAATCAGGACATTCAGCAGCTCAAACACAAGCCAGATCCATATAAGCTGATTCTGCATCATTTTTCTTTTTGATTTTAAGGTTGGTGTTTATATATAAAATTTGGATTGCAAATTATTATTTTCCAAATGTTTTGATGGGTTAAAGTCATGTTGTCACACTCTATGGGGTAAGTTGTCACGGTGGGAAACTGCATGTTTACTGATTTGAGAAGAGTATGTTTGGATAAAATATGAAATACTATCTAAAGTTAAAATAAAAGTCATTGTCCACAAAATTTGTATTTCTCATGTTATTGGCTATTTTGTGGGGGGCTTTGTGGGGGGCATGACATCTGTTGCAGGGCTCCCTGTTCTTCTAATCTTTTCTATTTGCAAAAGTAATGTTTAGGATAATAGGCACAGTGAGAGACAGTGCAGCAATGACCAGTACACAGTAGTGCAAAAAGATGACAGTTTCTATAAATGCCAAATGTAAACATAACATACTATGAGATAGTGTTCTATGGACATGGCAGTTATTGAGGTAGCAGACAGGTATAAAGTGACAATAATTAAAGTGCAACTCAGGACAAGTGTGTGTGTCAAACCAGTCTATTGAGGAGTCTGATGGTTTGGGGGAAGAAGCTGATGCACAGTCTGGCTGTGAGGGCCCGAATGCTTCGGTACCTCTTGCCAGACGGCAGGATGGTGAAGAGTTTGTGTGAGGGGTGTGCGGGGTCGTCCACAATGCTGGTTGCTTTGCGGATACAGTGTTTTTTGTAAATGTCTTTGATGGAGGGAAGAGAGACCCCGATGATCTTCTCAGCTGTCCTCACTATCCTCTGCAGGGCTTTGCGGTCCGAAACGGTGCAAGTCCCAAACCAGGCAGTGATGCAGCTGCTTAGGATGCTCTCAATAGTCCCTCTATAGAACGTTGTGAGGATGGGGGTGGGAGATGTGCTTTTCTCAGCCTTCAAAGAAAGTAGAGACGCTGCTGGGCTTTCTTGGCAATAGAGCTGGTGTTGAGGGACCAGGTGAGGCTCTCCGCCAGGTGAACACCAATTTGTAGTACAGGACAGACAGGAGTGCAGACAGGGACATATGGATATATACTGAGATACATAGTCTTTGTGACAACTCACCCCGTTCTCTCCATCGGTTTTAGTTAAAAAAAAACAACAAAAAAAATTTATTATTATCATTAAAATCCTGTTTTGGATTCTGGTCATTTCCACTATATGCCAATTAAGAATGTTCTTCGTACTGTTTTGAACTTTATTCATAATATCATGCCATGTGCTCTCTCTCGGGTCTCTAAACTGTTATTCCATCCATAACCTCAGATTTAATTCAGTGTGTAAGTGTGTGTTGTGTGTGCAGGTCTGTTTTGTGCATCTGGGCTTGCTGATGTCGTGACAGTAGGTCACGGCTGAATGTGTATCCCTGTCAGTTCAGCCTCATTTACACCATCACTAAACACACAACACTGTTTTTATTTGTCCATTGTAAATGACCTGGCCAGTGAAAACAGCTCTGCTGGATACCAATTTGTGTGAGCCCCCCCCCCCCCCCCCCCCCCCTCCACCCATTTTTGTTTCCCTCAGTTCACTTTCAGTTTACAGAATGGAAATTAAATATGGGAGAGTGGAGTACGATGTGCCACTTTTTACTTAAGTCGAGGAGAATTAAAATAGTGATTCAACTAATTCTGTCAGGGATCTGGTAAGAAAAGACTCAATTGCAGTGCTGGGACAGCAATAAATCTTTAATAAAAACAAAATGGTCAAAAACGTAAGAAAGTACAAAAATAACAGGGAAAAGAAACCGACAAGAAAACGGACAGAATGATCGAACAGGAAACAAGACCGAATACCAGTCATCCAGCATCACAAGACAATACTGCAACTACCTACGTAAATGAAACAAGACTACTACAGTACCAGCAGGGACGGATTACCGACTGGGCCAATGGGGCCAGTGCTCAGGGGCCCTTGACTACCATGGGGCCCCTGATTGCCCGGGGGTTCCCTGGGCTTTAAGACTGTGCAATCTAGTTTGGTGATCCTCCCGCTTGAAAACCCTTTTGGGCATGAACATGACTTGGCATCCTAACATGATCAAAAAACTAAACAATAATAAAACTACGCCAACATTGGGCAAAACAATTCAGAGGAGCACAGGTGGGACAGTCCAGGGTGGGGCTGGAGGAATGGAAAGACTGGAAACAGGCCAAGGGGAGCCAATGGGACAGGAAGAGACCACCGGTACTGATGGGGCGGGCCAGGAAGGGGCCAGTGGAACAGGCCAGTGGGGTTCCTGCAGCGAAAACGGGGTGTAACTGAAGGAGCAGGAGGGCAGGGTGTGGACCAAGCGGGAGCCAGCTGGACTAACCATGTGGGAGCTGGAGATCATGAGGGCGCTGGCAGGACTAAAGGGAAAGAAGCACAGCAGGGGGGCTCCAGCAGGCAGACCAAGAGCGTGCAGGTGGTACCAACCATGGAAGTGGCCCCGAGGTGGGGGTATGACCAGACAGGCCCAAGGCGGAGACAACGCAGGGGGTTTCCGGAGCAGGGATAAGGTTGGGCAGCTCCAGAAAAGGAAGAGGAACCAAAAGAAACCAATACATCGATGTTTACTTAGAAAAATAACCAAAATTACTCAAGAACGTTCCAAAAACGGACGCCAAGTGGACTGAATTATCTTGAAGAAGAGACTTTGTTGAAAGGACCCAGAAATACATCTGGACCGTTCTAATTCCTTTGTTTTTGTTTAGTTTCTTGAAATGGTCTATAAGTAATCATTTAAATTGGAAAATTTACATTTTTTTCAAAAATTTTTAGTTTTTGAAAATTATATTTACTAACACACCATCCCATTCCTAAGTCAATTATCAACATTTTCTTAAAGATATTCACAACCTTCTATTGCACTGTGTTGCCTCTGGGTAAAAAAAAAAAAAAAAACAGTTTTCTTCACTTATAAAATGGTTAATAATGAAGGGAATGCGAATGGGCTGCGATAAGTTAACATGAGCGTTATGCTATGGGCCAGTTGCTATATAAAATCCCAGGCAGAATTCTTTTCCCAGTCCAGCCCTGCTGGTCCACCAGCTAGACCAATCCATCACTAACCAGCTTGGAAAATCTTCTTAAGCCACTCCCCATCTACTAAAGCAACTTTTTTTTAGCTTTCCCTGTTCTTGAAGTGCTGGTCACGAGTCTCTAACCTAATAGAAACCTCCCAGTAGCCTAATCATGTAATCAGGATTTGTGATTTAAATAATCATGGTTGAAGTTTGGAGTTCGCTCTAGGCATCTGGTTTAGAGTCGATTCCTAGTTCTCATCCAATATCTCTGATCTGAAATGTTGTGCATGCCAGCACACTGTGTCTTATGATAACGCACATGCACACGCAATTGAACAAACATTCATAAATCATCTGACACTCTACTGAGTGCTATTTTTCAAGGTTGCTCTTCAGGATTCTATGGCTGTGTACAAAAACAGACCTTTAGTTCTATTGGTTTGAAAAGAGGAGATTATGCCATTATGACATCATTTAAGAATGAATGCATTTATGTATTTAGGCATGTTGAACCTGTTGATACGCAATCGCCCGCACACGGTGGTGATGTCACTCTGCTTGCATTTAATCTATAATTTACCGTCTATAAATGTAATTAATGTTAACAAATGATACATCTTTTCAAAGGTCTGTGTTCAACATTGAGAGCCGATCTCTGTTTCACGTTAGCAATGCTCCAGAAACAGCAATTGAGTTATTTGTGCCAGAAGTACAAATGAAAACATGCAATATCAAAACGGGACTTTTATTATGAAAACACGATCGCCAGATGAATCCAGTTCAACACACTTGGGTCAGTTGTCCATGACAAGCGTTCATTGAAAAACATCCAATAGCACTTTTTGTCCATAAAAGTGATAAATGTGAGAAATATTGATATATTCTCCATTGTTTACATGAGATCTCGCCTGGAAGAATTACTCTTCGTCATCGTTCTTCAACAAACTGCAATCTGAGCAGCATTCATGTCGTAAAACTGTATATGATCTTATATATTAGAGTCTCATAAACAAAACCAGACGTCTCCAAAGTCTATTTTTAGAAATGGGGCGTAATTTTATGCATAATAGCTGAGTAGTGCGGTCAGATTTAGTGTCGTCTTGAGAGGCGGAATCTTAATTTTACTCTAAACGCTTCCAGATTTTACAGAGATTAAAGCTGCAGGAACCTCATTTATTATGAGATCATCTTCAAATTTGAAACGTAACTTCTTTAGATTCGTGGCTTTGAGAACATTGTATTTCTGGGTTGTTTTGGCACTTTTATTATTGTTTTTAGGCTACATCTACATTAATCCAGATACATATTTTAGTTTCAAAACGCTCTCCGTCCACACTAACGTTTTCAAGCGTTTTCCAAAAGTTGCTCGTCCACACTGAAACATATTAAAATGCTAAATTGTTTTACTGTGCATGTGGAAGATGCCCGCTGCATGTACTGTCTGAAACTGAATTTTCCCTCATATTTCGTTGCCGTACACCAATTCTGAGTCAGCTTCCCTTCACCTTTGAAGGAACGCAATGTGAAAGTTGTACAAAGTGACATTTATTGTTTAACAACGCTATCAAAGTGAGTATCAGGCACAACAATGCCGCTATAACGCAGGCCGCCATCTTGATTGTTTTGGTGATAGATCACATGACTAAAAATGCATTATTGTTTCCCAAAGCATCCGTTTTCACAGTCCACGCTACAACGCGAAAACGGCATTTTCAAATGTATCCACTTTGGAGTGTGTTTTGAAAAAGCTCAGTTTTTGCGGACACAAACGCCGTCTCGGTGTGGACGGAAGGCCAAAACGGAGAGAAAAAGATGCGTTTTCAAACGAAAACATATTAGTGTGGACTAGGACTTAGATTATAAAACCATTACTATAAACTTCAGCTTCTCTAACTTGGTAAATAAAGCCCAAAGTGTCTTTTTCAAAAGATACTTCAAAGGGTCCAGTAAATACAAACATTTAAGATCAGTTTTGTCATTTTTATGATCCGTGCTCAAAAAGGGGTGCGTATCAACAGGTTAAGTTGAAACTGGTATTTATTGTGTTGGTCATTGGCTAAAGTGCAGAGTGCAGTTACTGACAATAAATAATAAGCTACTTTCTTAAAACATGTGTTTCCGATGTAATCAAAAATGACCGTGTACCCTATTCTATAAAAAATGTGATATCTTATTTATTGTAAGTTTGAAATAGATTCAATTGAGATCTCAATATCTCAGGGTTTTTTTTCCCCTAGATAGTAGAACAAATTGAGACTTTTCTGAAGTATTTTTTCTGAAAAATGTGAAACTAAAAAACCTCTTCAACTCTGCCACCTGTATTTTGCACTCCCAAATTAAAAAGTTCTCCATACAAACATACAGTGAACTAATTGCATAACATTAGTCTCATTTTACAACCCCCCCCCCCCCCAATCATTCAGAAAAGATTCCAATCATTCATAAAATAACATTGTATATGTTTACAATCTTATGATGAACATTTATTTTTGTTTTCCTAACTTCACAAGCATGCAATTCAGGTTCTGTTTGCTCCATCTCCTTGTGAAAAGTCTTATGTTATTCCACTAGATGACAGCAAGTACCAGAAAAAAAAAAATCTTATCACATGTAGGTGGCGCTCTAACACAACTGAGCACTAACACCATAGACATCCAGGTAATTTTGAATCGCATGCATGTTTCCCATTGCTGCTTCATTATTCTCGGCCTCTGAATGGACTAGAAGCTCAATCTAGGGGTCGTTGTAAAGCTCCTCAGATTGCAAGGATTTATAACATTTCATTATCAATAGTTGAAAATAAATTGTGCCTAATGATTTGTTTAACCTGCTTTTTCTGCTGAAATGAATTTTTTTCTGGACATCGGAGACACAGGAACTAACACTGGATCTATTTTATCAAGTAGCACACAGAGCTCATTTTAAAGAATACAATATGAGGTACAAGCTGGTATGAAGTTTTGGGTACTTTGGGCTTACAGAAGCAGTGATCTTTGTCTTTACTGTCTTACAGAGATCATATTTGACTTTGATTCTTTTGATGTAGTGTACTATGGAGGACAAAACCTGCAAAAATAATAAATAAAAGCAATAATAAGAAAATAAAGGAATAAATGTCTTGATAAAACAAATAGAATTCGTTTTTAATGAAAGTTATTCCCGAATTTTTTTTTTAGACTTTTTTTCCTTTATTATTTTTTTAAAACCTTCTTATTATTTAATTTTTTTTTGTTTTTATTATTATTTATTTATGCATTCATTTATTTCCATATTTATTCCCACATGTATTTATTTTTATATTTATTCTTACATTTCTGTCTCTTGTATGATAATGATATGGGCGGGTCCTGCTTACCATTGGTTTATGGTGGATTGAAGCGTGTGCTCGATTACTCTTGACTTGTTTTGATGTGAGGTCAGGTCATGGCCATAATGTGCAAACTAAAGCTATTTTTTATTTTTTTTTATTGAACTATATCATGTACAAACAGCATGGCAACAATCATATATCATTGTAATATAACAATGAAATCAGGTTAAAAATTGCATTGCAGAAAAAGATCAACTAAAATATATGTATATAAAAAAATAAATAAATAAAAAAGCTAGGGTTTGTTTTTTAAATCATATTCTTCAAATATTTCAAAAAGTTTTTGTGCATATTTACTTTTCATCATTTGCAGATGAAAGAAACGCATTGTGAAATACAGAAAACCTGAGTTTCACTTTCAAATATTTAGATTTGTGTATATAAAATTTCCCAAAAATAAGGATGTTATTAATCAGAAAATCATCTTTGTTGCTGTTCATAACAAGTCCAAAGACAATGTCCTTATGAGAGAAATCTGCAAGAAGAGGAACCTTTGGGAAAAGCCACTCATGAATGTCAAGCCATGAAGCCTCTACATACATACAATGGAGAAATAAATGATCAGTAGTTTCAATCTCATCACAAAATACACAATTACTAGTTTCAATTCCAAACCTTTGTCATACAAATTCACAGGAAGGATAAATATCATTTATTATTTTGAAATGTATTTCCTTAGCTTTCGGGGTTAATGGGAATAACTATAGCTATTTGTGGGGCTAAAAACATAAGAGCGTAAGTCAATCCAAGATTTATTGGTTATACTACAATCACAAAATAAATGGGGGACTGTTTCTTCAACAAAACCACAAAATGAGCAAGTTTCATAAATTATATGATTTAACCTTATGCTTTTCTTCTTTTTTTCCCCGTGTATATAACTTCATATTATGTCCGCAAATCCATAATATGGTTTTCTGTTGTTATGATTGTTGATTGTAAAAGATACAACCATGCTTCATTTATCTGATCGTTTATGTATGTATGTATATGTATATATAAGTTCTGCAATAAAAACAAATCTATAGCTGACGCTTCACATATATCTAGAGAGTTGCGCAACTTGGCGAATTAAGTCGATAACCACATCAAGTGACTATGTTTCATTTCGAGTAGAGGTGCTTATTGATGGTTTAGGAGAGCTGTGGGCCAGTATGAATGTCGAAACACTTCCTGGTTTGTTAGACTCTCTGCAAAATGTTTCCCTGCATTTTCTAAATCTGTGCGAGTCAGAGGGTGCAAAGGTGGGACGTCCATCTTATTTGCTTCCGATAATTACTATTGAGCTCTCAACCAATGATGCAAATATACACGTGTGTATATATATATATAAAAATACATTGAATTAAAAACTAATTCTATTTGTTTTATCAAGACTATTTATTTATTTATTTTATTTTTACATTTATTTATCATTTTTGCAGGTTTGGGCCTCCATACTGTACAGTCACATTTGTGAGAATGAAAGCTTTTGTTTTATATCTGACTATTTAAGTGCGACGTGAAAAACGTTAATCACGAGCATATTTCTACGTGTCACCTCTAGGTGATGTTTTTTAAGTTTTTAAGGCTCTATTTTGTTATTTTATGTCAAATAAATGCACAGTATTCTATGAAATGTTCAGAATATGTGTAACTTGCGTATCCGGGAACTTTTACAATTTAAGCGTGAACTTACCGTACGTGTTTGGCCCCTCCACAGAGTTGAGTGTGCTACCGTAAGTCAGAGATTTCGATATGAACTCGACCGTTTTACGTGAACTTTGCTATCCACATTAGTTTTATACTTGTACTGTATGTCAATAAATGTCTCAATTTTTGTTTCTACTCGATTTTAGGAAAAATGCCGCAGATAAACTTCAATGAAAAATAACGGAGACCTCCTGAAAAATGAAAGTGCAATCTCTGAGCAATAATATAGTTTAACCTTTCAAAATTAGTTCAACTCAAATGTACTTAACACCATAATTCTTCCATTTGTTCAAAGTCAATAAATAATCGGGACAGCCTGAACAGTTTGTTCCAGTGAGATGGGCGTTTGTGTTTGTTCTTGTCTATGTATTTATGTTACTCTTGTGTTCTGAGCGAATGTTTTTAAAATGTATTATGCAATAGTATTAAAAATAACATCTCTGTGTAACCACATGAACACATGCTGGTGCATTTGTTGTTCTTGTTTGTGAGTGTTTACAAAACTGTCACTAGATTTCATGTATTATTGACCACTCTGTTGTGTTCCCTTGGTATGGCTCGGGTTCGTCCTTCATTGCAAGTCTGTGGGTGTTTTCATCCGTATGTCTGATTGTTTAGAAAAGTACTAGCACACCTCTCCTTAACAAGCTGCAAATGGTATCATTCATTTCATGATGCCTTTGCAAAATAAGTGATGTAATCAACTGACTTTACCCATTTCAGTTGCTTATTTTGTTTGTTTTGTTCAATTTCCTCACCTAAAATTGATATTTTTCTCTCTGGTGGTAGTTTTTGCTCACCCCTAAGGGTACTGGGGTACTGACACCATACAGGAAGAACATTGTGTTGAGCTGAGATCGTTAGACAAGCGCAGCTCACTGCTGTGTGTGTAACTAAATCGAGTACAAACCCTAGAGTTCAAGCATTTATAAGTGCAAACAGAAATTAAAGTATCCCGTGTCTCCATATCCTCCAAACAGTGTTTGTGTTGGGCAGATGCCAGCGTGGAGGGAGAATAATACATTCAAATACCTTAGGGTGTAAAAGTTTACTAATGTCTCTTTTGCCTATCTCTGACACCTACTGAAACTGGATCCTAGAAACATGATTTTTCTTTCCTTCAAGGAAAATTAAGCAATCTGATGAAAATATTTCAGTCGAAATGTGAGTAGACGAGTTTAAGTAAACGTTAATTGTGCCTTGATTTTAAATTGTGACAAAAGTGACTCTTCCACTGTATTTGAATCATACACCTGAGGTAAGGTGTTGTCTTCACAGACGTTTCGCTAGTTGCCACATTCACCATTAACCCTTTGATGCATATCGTGGGTTTTTAGTGCCTGTGGTGTCATTACACCCCTAGCAGCTCATCCATATTAGTGGGTGGCTGTGGCTCAGGTGGTAGAGCGGGTCGGCCACTAATCGCAGGTTTGGTGGTTCGAATCCCGGCCCACACGACTCCATGTGCCGAAGTGTCCTTGGGCAAGAACCCCAAGTTGCCCCAAGTTGCTCCTGATGGCACCCCAAGTTGAACCCCAAGTTGCTCCTGATGGCAGGCTAGCACCTTGCATGGCAGCTCTGCCGCCATTGGCGTATGAGTGTGTGTGTGTGAATGGGTGATTGGGACACAGTGTAAAGTGCTTTGGTAACCTCTGAGGTTAGAAAAAGCGCTATATAAGTGCAGACCATTTACCATATTTTGGAGATATGCCCATTCCTCTTTAGTCTGTCAGTCAGTCATATACAACAGTTAGTTCCGGTCCTCGAATCTGATTGGGCGAGAGACATTCCATGAGCACTGATGGTCTGACATCATCAGCACTCGGACGCTTCACTGTGTGTGTATCACTCCGCTTGTGTTCATGCTGTTCTAAACTAAAGTGTAAGAGCAGTGCAGGTGTGTTAAGAGCTACTGTCTGTCTTTTTTGTTTTTTACATTACATATGTTAGCCAGCAGGTGGTGGCAAAAGATCATATTTGTGTGTAATAATGAGCCAGTTAGGTGACGTAAAGTGAATCCGTGTCAGCCGTTTACATAGAACAGCTCTTCGTGATCGCTTGTATTACTGCTACACTACTGAAGCTAGCAAATAGCTTTAAACAAACAACTTCAGCATTACGGCTCATCACAGCTGAGAGACACAACAGATGGATTAATTACTCAATGGGTGCTGTTTAAAATGGCGGAGGACATTGTGGTTTCTATATGATCGACTCTTGCGTACCGGCTACCACGAAATAGAGAGAAAACCCCGGCTTGGACGCTATTTTTCCACTGAGAAAGCTGATCTTCAGAACACTGACAGCATCTCTGCTTGTGAGTGGCAACAGGTGACACACACACTCCGTCTCTCTCAATCTCTCTCTCTCACACACACACACACACACACACACACATATCCATCCTTGTTTATCCAATAACTTGTTCGAAACAGCACAAGCCTTGATACTATTTCTGAAGTGAAATTTTTAATTACTAACGGAGGTTTTGATGCATCATTTGTTTTGAACCAGCAACGGCAGATTCGGATCCGCTGCGTAAGAAAGTAGATACATGCGTTTTTACTACTTGTTTTTCCTAATTGTTTTTAATATACTTGTTCATTGAACTGTTGGATATAAGTAATATCACTCGCAATCGTGCTATATGGCCCTATATCAGCACTGCTGTGATTACCTACAGCACTCGACCTGCAGCCGAATCACAGCAGTGCTGATATAGGGCCATATAGCACTCTTGCTCGTGTGATATTGCTTTATATATATATTATAACTGCTTCACTACCAAAAGTGCATAGGGTCATTAAAGAACCTATTTTTTTCTGCTTCCATAAATTCCATTTTTATAATTATTTCACATCTATACAAGTTTACTATTACATGATCTATATTTCGTTGTTTATTACAAGACAAATAAGTACTATATTCATACAAATGACTAACTATATCACATTGTTGAAATATCAGTATTCCATATGTGTACACACACATATATTATACATGCTATTTCTTTTTTTATTATTAAATATGGTCACTATCTAATTATTGTCACTATCCTCAGTCCTCACATTCACCTAATTCAGTGCTCTTTCTTCCGCACATGTTTTCAATCCAATTTCTTTTTAGAAACTTTATGAATAAATGCGCCCCAAATATTATTAAAATTATCAATTCAGTTTTCTCCTTCACACTATACATGATTTTTTGTAATGCACAATATGATAAAAATACTGTTGCAGTGTTGGAGGATAATTAGACTTTGGGGCTGTCATGGCTAATAGCACCGTTTTGTTTTGTGACAAATCCAAGGTGGGACTGGATAATATATCCATATCCCCCAGCAAAGCCACACATTGTTGCATTTTAATTTCTTTTGTAATATTTTACTACACTGTTTGTATATAGAAGTCCAATATTTCGTCTATCTATTACAACCCCAAACATCTGATATAAATCAGCATTATTGTATTACATCTCAGGCACTGAAGGATAAAACTGATGAAGTTTACCAGGAGAAGTACATTGTAGAATATTAAACTATATTAACCTGTGTCTGGTATTTGTAAGGATGGATTGTGAATCCTAAAGCAATTTTTCCCAATTTTAATTTTGAATCTTGTACCCATATCTTTCCCCATTTCTCTTTAGTAATAAGGTATTCCTGACTTAAATGTTTATTTATCCAGGACTACAATTTTGCAATCTTCCTTTATGATTCAGGTTGTTGAGCCAGGTTATGGCATAAAGTGGTCCTTCGAGATCTATTGTGATTTAACCCCATGTATTCATGACATTAAAGCCAGCAACCAAATGCATGAGTTATAATGATAAGTCTTTAATAGAGACAATATACAACAAGTACTTCACTGGTAAAGGGTGTACAATATTCAGTTCTATATTTAAACATGACCTGCCCCATGAAACCATCACCAAATATGACATAATTGAGATAGATTATTTAATATAATCCTGGAAGTTAATTCCTCCCTTTCCATCAATTGATGAAAAAGAACCGAAATCATTGCATACACTTTATCAATATCGCTACTCACTTGAATTCCCAAATACTTAAATCCATTGGGGCTCCATTTTAATGCAAGAATTTATTTAGGGAATCTTCATTTAAGGCATAACTTCACTTTTCCCATAATTGATTTTATAACCCGAAACCTGGCTATAATTTTCCAATAATATTTGCAAATTGGGGATTGAGCTATTCAAATCAGACATACTGTGTATATTAAAAGATACAAGCTATTTCTTACTCAGGGTCAGGGCTGGACTGGTAATCTGGCATACCAGGCATTTCCCCAGTGGGCCGATGCAGTTTTGGGCCAATCAGGGTGCGGAATGGCCATCGGGAGAACCGAGCACCCTGGTGGTTCGACTGCAAAACGTGCCGAATGGGCCGTGATGAGCAACAATGGTCCACTGCATTATGCAGAACGGACCACAAAACGGTGGTAAATGGTAAACATAGGTGCTGCAATATGCAGAAAAGGACCGTAAACACCTTACAAACACTCCTCTCCTTTCTCCTCTCCTTCTGTCTGTTCTCAACCTTCTGTCGGCCAAAAGTTTGGAATAAGGTACAGATTTTGCAGATTTGTTCTCATCAAAAATCCTCCACGTGCAGCAATGGCCGCTTTGCAGATCCTTGTTATTCTAGCGGCCAGTTTGTCCAGATACTCCAGTGACCTTTCACCCCACACTTCCTGTAGCACTTGACCTTTCACCCCACACTTCCTGCAGCACTTTCCATAGATGTGTCTGTCTTGTCGGGCACTTCTCAAACATCTTACAGTCTCGCTGATCCCACAAAAGCTCAATGGGGTTCAGATCCGTAACACTCTTTTCCAATTATCTGTTGTCCAATGTCTGTGTTTCTTTGCAATTCTTCCCATAAGTCCTTTTTTGTATAAATCTTTTTTGTTTCTTTTTTTGCCATTTCTGACCCAATATTGACCTTAAGACATGCCAGTCTATTGCACACTGTGGCAACTCAAAAACAAACACAAAGACAACGTTAAGCTTCATTTAATGAACCAAATATATTTCATCTGTGTTTGATATAATGGCAAGAGATTTTCTAGTAGCAAATGATCAAGACATGATTACTCAAGGATCAGGTGTTGGAGTGATGCTGCTGTCTAGATTTAATCAAAAATGACTTTTTCAAATAGTGATGGAGCTGTTTATTACATCAGTAATGTCCTGATTATACTTTGTGATCAGGTGAATGCCACTTTAGTGAATTAAAGCACCAATTTCCTTCCGAAACAGCAAAATCTTTTTTGGCCGCCGGTGTATGTGCTGTCCAGCCCATTTAAGCGATTGTTTTTAAACGATAACCTGGCTTTTGGCTCAAGCATGAAGGGGTGTGTTATGCTTCAGCATTGTGTACTTGCTGTGATTTTCAATGAGCCCACACACACACACACACACACACACACACACACACACAAGCTAACATGTCAAGCGCATAATTGTTCTGTAACAAATGAAGCTTGGCTTGAGGCCGCGGCCCTGCTCCAGGTCAAGAGCTGATTGCAGGATCTTACCACGAGGGATTGTCAGATATTTTCTCATCTATTTTATTTACCGTCGACATTCATTTCTCTGACTAGTGTCTGTTACAGATTAAACAAACTATTTTGTTTCAAACCAATTTTAGGCTTGATTCAACTCCCAAAAGAAATAAAGACACCGTAAAGCCATTTGAACACTCTTAAATATTTCTACATATATGTTCTCCCATTTTCCCTGGGATTATTAGCACTTTTCTGTGCTAATAGGTTTTCTAGGGTATTCTGGGTGGTGACTGTGAAGTTCTGAGTGTTTACTTTGGTGTTCTGAGTGGTTGAAAGGGTTTTGTAAGTAGTTGCTAGGGTGTTCTGGGTGATTGATATGGTGTTCTGGGTGATTGATAGGGTATTATGGGTGGTTCATATGGTGTTATGGGTGGTTGAAAGGGTTTTGTAAGTGGTTGCTAGGGTGTTATGGGTGATTGATATGATGTTATGGGTGATTGAAAGGGTTTTGTAAGTGGTTGCTAGGGTGTTATGGGTGATTGATATGATGTTATGGGTGGTTGAAAGGCTTTTGTAAGTGGTTGCTAGGGTGTAATGGGTGATTGATATGGTGTTATGGGTGATTGATATGGTGTTATGGGTGATTGATATGATGTTTTGGGTGGTTGAAAGGCTTTTGTAAGTGGTTGCTAGGGTGTTATGGGTGATTGATATGGTGTTATGGGTGATTGATATGATGTTATGGGTGATTGATATGGTGTTATGGGTGATTGATATGGTGTTATGGGTGGTTGATATGGTGTTATGGGTGATTGATATGGTGTTATGGGTGATTGATATGATGTTATGGGTGATTGATATGGTGTTATGGGTGATTGATATGATGTTATGGGTGATTGATATGATGTTATGGGTGATTGATATGGTGTTATGGGTGGTTGAAAGGGTTTTGTAAGTGGTTGCTAGGGTGTTCTAGGTGGTTGATATGGTGTTATGGGTGATTGATATGGTGTTATGCGTGATTGATATGGTGTTATGTGTGGTTGATATGGTGTTATGGGTGGTTGAAAGGGTTTTGTAAGTGGTTGCTAGGGTGTTCTAGGTGGTTGATATGGTGTTATGGGTGGTTGAAAGGGTTTTGTAAGTGGTTGCTAGGGTGTTATGGGTGATTGATATGATGTTATGGGTGGTTGAAAGGGTTTTGTAAGTGGTTGCTAGGGTGTTCTAGGTGGTTGATATGGTGTTATGGGTGATTGATATGGTGTTATGGGTGGTTGATATGATGTTATGGGTGGTTGAAAGGGTTTTGTAAGTGGTTGCTAGGGTGTTATGGGTGATTGATATGATGTTATGGGTGGTTGAAAGGGTTTTGTAAGTGGTTGCTAGGGTGTTATGGGTGATTGATATGGTGTTATGGGTGGTTGATATGGTGTTATGGGTGATTGATGTGGTGTTATGGGTGATTGATGTGGTGTTATGGGTGGTTGAAAGGGTTTTGTAAGTGGTTGCTAGGGTGTTATGGGTGATTGATATGATGTTATGGGTGGTTGAAAGGGTTTTGTAAGTGGTTGCTAGGGTGTTATGGGTGATTGATATGGTGTTATGGGTGGTTGATATGGTGTTATGGGTGATTGATGTGGTGTTATGGGTGATTGATATGGTGTTATGGGTGGTTGAAAGGGTTTTGTAAGTGGTTGCTAGGGTGTTATGGGTGATTGATATGATGTTATGGGTGGTTGAAAGGGTTTTGTAAGTGGTTGCTAGGGTGTTATGGGTGATTGATATGGTGTTATGGGTGGTTGATATGGTGTTATGGGTGATTGATATGGTGTTATGGGTGGTTGATATGGTGTTATGGGTGATTGATATGATGTTATGGGTGATTGATATGGTGTTATGGGTGGTTGAAAGGGTTTTGTAAGTGGTTGCTAGGGTGTTATGGGTGATTGATATGATGTTATGGGTGGTTGAAAGGGTTTTGTAAGTGGTTGCTAGGGTGTTATGGGTGATTGATATGGTGTTATGGGTGGTTGAAAGGGTTTTGTAAGTGGTTGCTAGGGTGTTCTGGGTGATTGATATGGTGTTATGGGTGGTTGATATGGTGTTATGGGTGGTTGATATGGTGTTATGGGTGATTGATAGGGTGTTATGGGTGATTGATGTGATGATATGGGTGGTTGAAAGGGTTTTGTAAGTGGTTGCTAGGGTGTTCTGGGTGATTGATATGATGTTATGGGTGGTTGAAAGGCTTTTGTAAGTGGTTGCTAGGGTGTTATGGGTGATTGATATGGTGTTATGGGTGATTGATATGATGATATGGGTGGTTGAAAGGGTTTTGTAAGTGGTTGCTAGGGTGTTCTGGGTGATTGATATGATGTTATGGGTGGTTGAAAGGCTTTTGTAAGTGGTTGCTAGGGTGTTATGGGTGATTGATATGGTGTTATGGGTGATTGATATGATGATATGGGTGGTTGAAAGGCTTTTGTAAGTGGTTGCTAGGGTGTTATGGGTGATTGATATGGTGTTATGGGTGATTGATATGGTGTTATGGGTGATTGATATGGTGTTATGGGTGATTGATAGGGTATTATGGGTGATTCATATGGTGTTATGGGTGGTTGAAAGGGTTTTGTAAGTGGTTGCTAGGGTGTTATGGGTGATTGATATGATGTTATGGGTGATTGAAAGGGTTTTGTAAGTGGTTGCTAGGGTGTTATGGGTGATTGATATGATGTTATGGGTGGTTGAAAGGCTTTTGTAAGTGGTTGCTAGGGTGTTATGGGTGATTGATATGGTGTTATGGGTGATTGATATGGTGTTATGGGTGATTGATATGATGCTTTGGGTGGTTGAAAGGCTTTTGTAAGTGGTTGCTAGGGTGTTATGGGTGATTGATATGGTGTTATGGGTGATTGATATGGTGTTATGGGTGATTGATATGATGTTATGGGTGATTGATATGGTGTTATGGGTGGTTGAAAGGGTTTTGTAAGTGGTTGCTAGGGTGTTCTAGGTGGTTGATATGGTGTTATGGGTGATTGATATGGTGTTATGCGTGATTGATATGGTGTTATGTGTGGTTGATATGATGTTATGGGTGGTTGAAAGGGTTTTGTAAGTGGTTGCTAGGGTGTTCTAGGTGATTGATATGATGTTATGGGTGGTTGAAAGGGTTTTGTAAGTGGTTGCTAGGGTGTTATGGGTGATTGATATGGTGTTATGGGTGGTTGATATGGTGTTATGGGTGATTGATGTGGTGTTATGGGTGGTTGAAAGGGTTTTGTAAGTGGTTGCTAGGGTGTTATGGGTGATTGATATGATGTTATGGGTGGTTGAAAGGGTTTTGTAAGTGGTTGCTAGGGTGTTATGGGTGATTGATATGGTGTTATGGGTGATTGATATGATGATATGGGTGGTTGAAAGGGTTTTGTAAGTGGTTGCTAGGGTGTTCTGGGTGATTGATATGATGTTATGGGTGGTTGAAAGGCTTTTGTAAGTGGTTGCTAGGGTGTTATGGGTGATTGATATGGTGTTATGGGTGATTGATATGATGATATGGGTGGTTGAAAGGGTTTTGTAAGTGATTGATATGGTGTTATGGGTGATTGATATGATGATATGGGTGGTTGAAAGGGTTTTGTAAGTGGTTGCTAGGGTGTTCTGGGTGATTGATATGATGTTATGGGTGGTTGAAAGGCTTTTGTAAGTGGTTGCTAGGGTGTTATGGGTGATTGATATGGTGTTATGGGTGATTGATATGATGATATGGGTGGTTGAAAGGGTTTTGTAAGTGGTTGCTAGGGTGTTCTGGGTGATTGATATGATGTTATGGGTGGTTGAAAGGCTTTTGTAAGTGGTTGCTAGGGTGTTATGGGTGATTGATATGGTGTTATGGGTGATTGATATGATGATATGGGTGGTTGAAAGGCTTTTGTAAGTGGTTGCTAGGGTGTTATGGGTGATTGATATGGTGTTATGGGTGATTGATATGGTGTTATGGGTGATTGATAGGGTATTATGGGTGATTGATATGATGATATGGGTGGTTGAAAGAGTTTTGTAAGTGGTTGCTAGGGTGTTCTGGGTGATTGATATGATGTTATGGGTGGTTGAAAGGCTTTTGTAAGTGGTTGCTAGGGTGTTATGGGTGATTGATATGGTGTTATGGGTGATTGATATGATGATATGGGTGGTTGAAAGGGTTTTGTAAGTGGTTGCTAGGGTGTTCTGGGTGATTGATGTGGTGTTATGGGTGATTGATATGATGATATGGGTGGTTGAAAGGGTTTTTTAAGTGATGACGCGTAATTTCCTGTTATTAAATTCCGATAAAACTGAGGTATTACTTATTGGTCCAAAAAACTACCCACAAAATCCCTTACAATACAACTTTAATTTAGAAGGATGTCCTGTTACATTATCCACTACAGTAAAAGACCTGGGTGTTATACTAGACCGCAACTTGACTTTCGAAAATCATATTTCATCTGTTATGAGAACAGCCTTTTTCCACCTTAGAAACATTGCTAAGCTACATAACATGCTATCTGTTTCTGATGCAGAAAAGTTAGTTCATGCATTCATGACCTCGAGACTAGATTACTGTAATGCTTTATTAGCTGGTTGCACTGCATCCTCAATAAACAAGCTACAGTTAGTCCAAAATGCAGCCGCTAGAGTTCTTACTAGGTCAAGAAAATATGATCATATAACACCGATTTTATCATCTCTACACTGGCTACCAATTAAGTACCGAATCAATTACAAAGTATTACTTCTGACCTATAAAGCCCTAAATGGTTTAGCTCCTGTGTATTTGACGGATCTTCTATCGCCATACAATCCATCGCGCTCTTTAAGATCACTAAATTCGAGGCTTCTGGTCATACCTAGGATATCCAAGTCCACTAATGGAGGGAGGGCGTTCTCACATTTAGCTCCTAAACTCTGGAATAGCCTTCCTGATATTGTTCAAGGCTCAGACTCGCTGTCCCAGTTTAAAACTAGATTAAAGACACATCTCTTTAACCAAGCATTCACATAATGCTTACTTTTTATACTACTGCTGAATCAGTTATAATGCATTAATATTACGAACATCAGCTATGCTAATTATTTCCCATCTGCTTTTCTGCTGTTATCTCGGGACGCCAGTCCCGAGGTAAATAGCGTTCGTCAGCTCCAGTTTGTATCCAGCCTCTCACGGAGACTTCAGATGCCCCATCACCATGGACTACGATCTTGAAATGGGATACATAGACTAACTATTGCCAACAAAAGCCTTCATCAGCCAAACAAGGACAATTGCATCTAAGTGAACTTCTGGAATTTAATCAAGGATGGACTTCAAAGACACTGGTCACTAATCTTGCAGTTCAAACACAATCACTGTCTAAATACTGACCCTTAGCACTTAATAAGTTTAATCATTTTTTAAATCATGTTTTTTAACTATAAATAATTCTTATTTACATTATTCATGATGTTAGCCAGAGGGGAACTGGCCCCCACAGTGAGTCTGGTTTCTCCCAAGGTTATTTTTCTCCATTAACCATCATCTTTTGGAGTTTTGTGTTCCTTGCCACAGTCGCCTTCGGCTTGCTCACTGGGGTTATTAATACAATTATTATTTAATTATTTTTAAACACGATAAAGAATCATGTCTTATCTAATTCCACAACAAGGCTCCAAACAAAAAAATCAATTTAGGAGCCATTGGCTCCTATAGGGGGAAAAACAGGCGCCAAATATTTTCATTTTTAACTCCTTCCATTCCTTTTCGTCCCGCAGCTCGCATGCAAGAAAAACTGCACGTGCTAACAGTGTAGTCTGTGGAGCATTCTTCGCAATTATGTGATCACGTGCATTTTTTATGCTCGTTACTGTCACCGTGTTTTCTCACAGTCTCTTTTTTGAAATGGTTAGTTCCTGCAATGAACTCCGTTTTCCCCGCTATTTCTTTGATATAAACTTTTGTAATGTATCTCGGGAAATGTAATGCAAATTTTAAAATCAAAGGGAGTAAATTTTTACTGTCGCCAATGGCGACCTTGACAGAAATTACACTCGCAAATAAATTTATTTGGTCGCAAATGCGACCATTTTTTAGTCGCAGTTTGGAGCCCTGCACAATGATGATGATTTATCGACTTTATAGACATTACATTTTTATCGTCTGTTAATGCTGAACTTCTGTAAAGCTGCTTTGAAACGATGTGTGTTGTGAAAGGCGCTATACAAATAAAATTGACTTGACTTGTTATGGGTGGTTGAATGGGTTTTGTAAGTGGTTGCTAGGGTGTTCTGGGTGGTTGATATGGTGTTATGGGTGATTAATATGGTGTTATGGGTGATTGATATGATGATATGGGTGGTTGAAAGGGTTTTGTAAGTGGTTGCTAGGGTGTTCTGGGTGATTGATATGGTGTTATGGGTGATTGATATGATGATATGGGTGGTTGAAAGGGTTTTGTAAGTGGTTGCTAGGGTGTTATGGGTGATTGATATGGTGTTATGGGTGATTGATATGATGATATGGGTGGTTGAAAGGGTTTTGTAAGTGGTTGCTAGGGTGTTCTGGGTGATTGATATGGTGTTATGGGTGGTTGATATGGTGTTATGGGTGATTGATATGGTGTTATGGGTGATTGATATGGTGTTATGGGTGGTTGATATGGTGTTATGGGTGATTGATATGGTGTTATGGGTGGTTGATATGATGTTATGGGTGGTTGATATGGTGTTATGGGTGGTTGATATGATGTTATGGGTGATTGATATGATGTTATGGGTGATTGATATGGTGTTATGGGTGATTGATATGGTGTTATGGGTGGTTGATATGGTGTTATGGGTGATTGATATGGTGTTATGGGTGATTGATATGATGATATGGGTGGTTGAAAGGGTTTTGTAAGTGGTTGCTAGGGTGTTCTGGGTGATTGATATGGTGTTATGGGTGATTGATATGATGATATGGGTGGTTGAAAGGGTTTTGTAAGTGGTTGCTAGGGTGTTCTGGGTGATTGATATGGTGTTATGGGTGGTTGATATGGTGTTATGGGTGATTGATATGGTGTTATGGGTGGTTGATATGGTGTTATGGGTGATTGATATGGTGTTATGGGTGGTTGATATGATGTTATGGGTGGTTGATATGGTGTTATGGGTGATTGATATGGTGTTATGGGTGATTGATATGATGATATGGGTGGTTGAAAGGGTTTTGTAAGTGGTTGCTAGGGTGTTATGGGTGATTGATATGGTGTTATGGGTGATTGATATGGTGTTATGGGTGGTTGATATGGTGTTATGGGTGATTGATATGGTGTTATGGGTGATTGATATGATGATATGGGTGGTTGAAAGGGTTTTGTAAGTGGTTGCTAGGGTGTTCTGGGTGATTGATATGGTGTTATGGGTGATTGATATGATGATATGGGTGGTTGAAAGGGTTTTGTAAGTGGTTGCTAGGGTGTTATGGGTGGTTGATATGGTGTTATGGGTGGTTGATATGATGATATGGGTGGTTGAAAGGGTTTTGTAAGTGGTTGCTAGGGTGTTATGGGTGATTGATATGGTGTTATGGGTGATTGATATGATGATATGGGTGGTTGAAAGGGTTTTGTAAGTGGTTGCTAGGGTGTTATGGGTGATTGATATGGTGTTATGGGTGATTGATATGGTGTTATGGGTGGTTGATATGGTGTTATGGGTGGTTGAAAGGGTTTTGTAAGTGGTTGCTAGGGTGTTATGGGTGGTTGATATGATGTTATGGGTGGTTGAAAGGGTTTTGTAAGTGGTTGCTAGGGTGTTATGGGTGATTGATATGGTGTTATGGGTGGTTGATATGATGTTATGGGTGACTGATATGATGATATGGGTGGTTGAAAGGGTTTTGTAAGTGGTTGCTAGGGTGTTATGGGTGATTGATATGGTGTTATGGGTGATTGATATGATGATATGGGTGGTTGAAAGGGTTTTGTAAGTGGTTGCTAGGGTGTTATGGGTGATTGATATGGTGTTATGGGTGGTTGATATGGTGTTATGGGTGATTGATATGGTGTTATGGGTGGTTGATATGATGTTATGGGTGGTTGAAAGGGTTTTGTAAGTGGTTGCTAGGGTGTTATGGGTGATTGATATGGTGTTATGGGTGATTGATATGATGATATGGGTGGTTGAAAGGGTTTTGTAAGTGGTTGCTAGGGTGTTATGGGTGGTTGATATGGTGTTATGGGTGGTTGATATGATGATATGGGTGGTTGAAAGGGTTTTGTAAGTGGTTGCTAGGGTGTTATGGGTGATTGATATGGTGTTATGGGTGATTGAT
Organism: Moxostoma hubbsi; assembly: GCA_032164185.1. Lineage (NCBI taxonomy): Eukaryota > Metazoa > Chordata > Actinopteri > Cypriniformes > Catostomidae > Moxostoma > Moxostoma hubbsi. The sequence goes on from JAVLUX010000025.1 coordinate 915,421, forward strand.
ATGATGATATGGGTGGTTGAAAGGGTTTTGTAAGTGGTTGCTAGGGTGTTATGGGTGGTTGATATGGTGTTATGGGTGGTTGATATGGTGTAATGGGTGGTTGAAAGGGTTTTGTTAGTGGTTGCTAGGGTGTTCTGGGTGTCTAGGGTATTCTGGGGGGGTGGCTTTGGTTACCTGAATTTATACTAAATAATAAGGTTAGAATTTTTCAAACATTACAAAAATGTTAGTGACAATATTTAACATTACACAATGAAATTACATTTACACCATAAATTATGAGAATTATTTTTTTGTAACTTTTTCCAATATTTTACAGTAAAGTTACATTTGTCAAAATGTAATCCATTTTCTGGTGAAATAACTACATTTACATTTTTTTATCTATCTGTTTGTTTTCAAATAAATTACAGCAACATTTTCATTACATTATTAAATTACATTTATTGTCACAATGACAAACAGTTTCTGATAAAATGACTACATTTTAATGTTTGTTTAATTTTTCTTCTAATTTTTTACAATATTTTACAGTGAAATTACGTTTATTGTCAAAATGACATTCATTTTATGCTAAATTGCTATGTATTCATGAGTACATGGTAATTCTGCGGGACCAAACAAAATGGACCGTGGCACTCCTCGATCCAATATCAGCGTGCAACACTTTTCAGCTGCAGGCATTGCTGGTTCAGTGGTAGAATTCTTCCTGCCACATGGGAGACCCAGGTCTGATTCCCAGTCAATACATGCAGATGTTACATTTATATTTATTTATTTTACAGTGCTTGACACATTCATGAACAATTTCAAATTGTTTCTTCTATACTGATCTCTCTGGGGGAAAAAAAGCATAGAGCAAAATATAAACAAAATGCACATGAGTAAAGATCAGGCCTGTTAGTTCTATACCAGCTGGATCTTGTTGAATAATGACATTCCCAAACTTACAGATGAAATGCGTCAACATGTTTTCCTTCGGGTCAAATCATGAATTACTGAATAAACATGCTTAGAATTCTGAATGTCCTAAAAACATGCCTGTGACAGGTTTTATGTGAACGCTCATATGAATGTGAGCAACATTCCAGAAGGGCCGACATGATAAACGGAGATTTCATGCTGGATTTCCTTGAAAATGTAAATTCCACGAGGGAGCAAAAACCTCAGACGGATACAAAGGTCAGTTTACGGTCTCTCGGTCTTTTAGTGTGAGAGTCCAACATCTGACTGGAAGAACACAAGTTCTCCTGTGTGCTGTATTTCAGTATTTGTTGAATATTTTATAGTAGCAATTGAACACACAGAATAAGAAAGAGAGAGATGCCAATAGTAAAAGTTACTAGGTACTCTAGCGTATAGATGGCCTCAAAGCTAACACAGTTGGACTGAGAGCCACAGCGCTCTCATTTATGATCTCATGCATTCTTTAAAAGATTAGTCCAAAATAATTCCTTGGAACATAAACTTGTGTTTTCAGTTGTATATCATGATACAACTGCAATGTACAGAGGCAGATTATGTAAGAGGGATTTTTATGCAAAAGAAATATCAAAACTATAATTTCACTGGGGCCGCTGAAATGATTGAGGTATTGAAAATGGACGAGCAAATAGAGGTGTGGGTGTTTCCGGGACACAACTGCCCTTTATGCATTTGCAGATTCTGCAGCTCTACATGCCTGCAGTCTAATGTGTGACGCTCTTTATCAAACCATATAAATGATGCACAGGTCCCAGGTGGACCGCTGCTGCCTCGCTGACCTGCAGAAGCCGTACGGCAAAACAATATGCTGATGAAATCAGAGGAGAGAGTTTTGGAAGCGAGACCTTTAAGAATCTGCATAATTTATAATCGGTGTGTTTACATCTGAGTTGGAATACATCTGAGTATAGTGTGTGTGTGTGTGTGTGTGTGTGTGTGTATTTGTCTGCAGAAAACTGACCTTGAAAGCAACTAATCAGAAAACTGAACTGAAGAAGCAATAAACATTCATAATATTTATTGATATGTAACAGAGAATAACAGTCTGAATAACTGCGTAAACTAGATTTTGGTGCTTTTAATTCTCTGCCACAATGCTGAGGTATTCTGGGTGGTTGCTAGGTTTTTGTAAGTGGTTACTAGGCTGTTATGGGTGTTTGATAGGGGGTTCTGGGTGGTTGCTAGTGTTTTTTGAGTGGTTACTTGGGGGATCAGAGTGGTTTCTAGTGTGTTCTGGGTGGTTACTTGAGTTGTTAGGGTGTTCCAAGTGGTTGTTTTGGGATTCTGGGTGGTTGCTAGGGTGATCTGAGTGGTAGCTTGGGTATTCTGGGTGGTTTCTAGGGTGTTCTAGGTGATTGCAAGGTTGTAATGGGTAGTTGCTAGGGTGTTTTGGGTGGTTGATAGGGTTTTTTAAGTGGTTGCTAGGGAGTTCTGCAAGGCTAGGGTATTCTGGGTGGTGGCTAGGAAGTTATGGGTGGTTGTTTTGGTGTTCTGAGTGGTTGCTAGGGTGTTCTGGGTTGTTGCTGAGTTACATTTTACATTTACATCCAAAGCGACTTACAAAAAAAGGAATACATTACAAGCGAATCATCTTAAGGAGACAGTGGTACAACGTTCGTTTTTTTTATGACTGGTTAATTGCTCATGGAAAAGATGTGTATTTTTAGCCATTTTTTTTTTTTTTGTGTTGGTTTGGTATAGGATTTTTTTTTGCCAGTTTTGCCATCCACCTGGTGAAAGTTCAATGTCTGATTGCTTAGAAAAGTAATAGCACATCTCTCCCTAAAAAGCTGCATGATTTAAGGTATTATTCATGTCAGTTCTCTGTAGCACAAAGAGTATGGTCACGCATCAATGTTTAATAATTGTTCAAATCCCTAACCCCAAGTATGAGCAATAGTGCTAGTGATGCTTGTCTTAGCACACAACATTTATATAAGGTCTGTTTGAGAAAGACGGCATTAATTACTGAAGTCACTCTGCTGGTTGTAAACATATTGGATGTTGCAGAAAGCTGGTGGAGAGATAAAAACGAGGTTTAAATGTAATTTTAAAGCATTTTCAGAAAATGTTTGAAGTCAGACCAGTAACCTTAATTATGTTCTCAAACCTTTTCTCTGTATTAGTGAAAATCGATCAGGCCTTGATGTGTAAAAATTGATCAGAAGCCAAAACTTTGAACTTTTAGCGTGTGACTGTTGTGTTTGGTGTAAAATGGCTTGAGGGCACAGCATTGAAATGCTTTTCAAACAGATGACTTTAATGAACAACTAACCTCACACATCTGAGAAGTTATTGATAGGTGCGTCCAACACAAGCTGTAGCAAAGTCAATGAAATGGAAAAAATCCTGCACACTATCTTAACGGATTAATATAACCTTTAATGTTTTCTAGCAGACTGTGTGTCAGAATCAGACACTCAAGTTTCTTTGCTATTCTCTTCCATTCGGCTTCAATCCAGTTTTGTTTGATATTCTGTTGGCACTTTCTGACATTACTGCCAGGGCCGGCCCAAGCTCTGTTGGTGCCCTAGGTGAGATTTTATATTTTAGATCCTAATCATGGTCTCTCTTATAAGAAGATAATTAGTAGTTTTTTGGTGAAGTGAAAGCAAGCAGCAATATAACTGAAATGAAAACAACATTATAGAAGCTTAAGTTTATTTTAAAGAAAATACAGTGCACGTAACTTGCACTAAACTTACATAAAGCATCAAAAATTTCCCAGAGTGTCCGTACCGGTTAAGAGGTTCTAAATGAGCTATTTCGTAGTAAATAAACATCATTGGCTGACATGAACAGTCATTAACTTGTGATTCTTACCTTGTGCCACATCCTGCCTTGTGCACCTGATAATTTGTTTATTTTTTCACTCATTTTGTGCACATATTATAAGGACCTGATTATAATATATTCGCGTAGCACTAGTGCTCAACATATGGGTAGAGGGGCGTCATCATGAGAGGGTGCACTTCAGGAAAAAAAAACTACAAAAACTGTCATGCGCCACCACTCTCTCATTTTGCACCCTATGCAACCGCCTACGTCGCCTATGCCACGGGCCGACCCTGATTACCGCACTGTTCAACTACTATCTACAAAAAAATACAAATAAACAGCATAGCAAGCAAACATACAAAACATCCATTTAATAATTTATATTGGGTAAAAAAATTGCCCTATATAAATATTTTTATTTTATTTTCCAGTAAGCATATCTAAACCTCAAAACAAAAACAAAAAAATAAAACAATAATAGATATTTAAAAAGAAAACGTTATAATTATTTGATCGAATTTTTTTGTTGTTGTTGTTGAAAATAATACATTAATTTAATAATAAAAATAAATACTTTTAAAGGAAAAAATACTTGAGAAGCAAAGTATTGGAGTTGTGGTGGCGTAGTGGGCTAAAGCACATAACTGTTAATCAGAAGGTTGCTGGTTTGATCCCCACAGTCACCACCATTGTGTCCTTGAGTAAGGCACTTAACTCCAGGTTGTTCCGGGGGGATTGTCTCTGTAATAAGTGCACTGTAAGACACTTTGGATAAAAGCATCTGCCAAATGCAGAAATGCAGAAATGTAAAAGTAAAATGACATTGATTGATAGTTTGACATTAAGTCTCAATTTTAAAAAAAAAACTAATTTAGCAGGTTTTATGCTAAAAACAAGAAAACAACTATTTGCCAGAGGGATAACAGAAATAAAAAGTTTATAATAATTTGTCAGAATAAAAACTAGATATGAGGTGCATCTCTAAATAATATTTTTACCCTTTTCTATTTATCAATTGTTATTATTGGATATGGATCATTGGCTGCTTTCAGATGAAACTTTTGTGATTTAAATGTTTTGAAAAGAACATTTTTTTTATCTGAAGCAGAAGGAAGTAGTTTTCCAAAAAATTTCTAAAAAAGTTGAAATAGAAAGTCTATATATGTCCCATGTCTGCCAAACATCTTAAGTAATCCAGACATCATCTGCAGCCTGAAACTGAACTTTTGATCGGATTTTAGGAGTGAACGCACTTAAATGCATAGAGAGATATTGGATGCTCCCTTGCTCCCTATTTAGTGAATGACTTAACCTCCAGTGTGCTGTCTGTCTGCACTGGTCCCAGAACAGTTATAGGAGAGCTATAGGATGCTCCCTTGCTCCCTATTTAGTGTATGACTTAACCTCCAGTGTGCTGTCTGTCTGCACTGGTCTCAGAACAGTTATAGGAGAGCTATAGGATGCTCCCTTGCTCCCTATTTAGTGAATGACTTAACCTCCAGTGTGCTGTCTGTCTGCACTGGTCCCAGAACAGTTTGAAATGCACCTAATTTTCATCCTAACTCCATATAAAGCCTCTGAAAGCAACATTTTCAGCTTTTGGATGAACCCGTTGATTCTTCAAGGAAAAAATGTGCTATTGTACACATTAGTGTACATTCTGTTTAGCTGCAGTGCGTGTGATAAATCACTCAAGTTTTTAAAATGGCTTATCGGATTAAACTAGAGACTCAAACAGGTTTCAGTTTAAAAACATAATGAGGTTTCTTACCAGATGTAGTTTTGTTGGTGTTTCTCCCAAAGACAAACTCTGCTGTGATTGGCACCATGCTGTTTGGTCACATGACTCCGAACATCAAAATTTAACCCTTTACAGACAGCCCAGATTCTCCTGAACTGAGATCAGTCCGTTTTTATGAATTCACTTGTTACGTATAGTGAAGCCATAAAACAACGTACACGCATGTGGACGTGGGGTCACACGAGGATAAGGCCCTGATTACTAAAGGTTTGCATGTATGAAATTAGTCAACCTTGATAGTACACACACAAATGTCCAATCTGATCAACTAACATAAGGGATTAGAAAAATGCACGTCTTGTCAGTTTCTGTGGGTATCCCTTAAAAAATATGTTTTTAGGGTAATACCTTCATAAGGGCAGTTTTCTGGCCATTTCACACTGACCATGATGCAGAAAAGTTAAACATTTTTCAGACAAATGTTATGCTTTGAGCTTTGCTTGTGATTTCATCACCTCTCTTGTGTGCAGATGTTTACCATTCACACAAATGGCAGTGTGAAACATGCACGTGCATTGATGCGTCCAACTGCTTCAGCTCAAATAATGCTAGAGAGGGATACGATGCGTCCATGTGGCTATTACAGTAAATGTGAGCGCAGCGTAGTTCTAGCGGGAAGATTAGCAGCTGTACATCATCGCACCATTAGCTGGGTAACTCCTAGCCAATCACATGTAAGCCGTTGCTTTATAAGTCTGCTCACTGATCACATTGCTATTTCAGTGTGCTAACACTGCAACCTCCTCCACCCCACCACCACCAGTTGAGTCCCGTCCTGCAGGACCGCCAGACGGGGGCTATGCCAAAGAGAGACATTACTTTTCTGTTTTATATTCATCAAATAAATGTCATCTTTAATTTCACTAGAAATGTTGTATTATATGTTAAATTAAATGCCACTTATTTCTTCATAAAAATATTTTATTACTATAATTATAGTAAAATAGGCTATTTTAAAATATTAATGCAACTTCATAATATTAAAGTGCAATAGCTAAATAATGTTATTGTAAGTAGGTCAATGGCGTGACGCTAATTTTTTGTCAATATTTATTAAATTGTGCAAAAAATACATAACAAATACAATTCATACAAAATGATTACTTTAATACATCTCTTCTATGATGAGCATGTTTGAAATTCAAAGAGTTCAAAGTCATTTTGACACTTTTTTTTCTGGGGCTTAAAGTAAAAAATGTCATGTGGTGTAACCGTTTTTTACGGGGAAAAAAAAGTAAATATTGGCATGAGTAGTGCAGAATAATTTTAATAAATCTAAAAAAAGCAGACATTTTTTAATAATAAAAAATAAATAAAGTAATGTTTGAAACACTTTTGTCCACTTATTTAAAATTATGTGGTGTAACCAAAATGTAGGTTTTTATTTTGTTGTCATATGACAAAAAAACAAACAAAAAAAAAACAGAAAGGGCCCTTTTTGACCCTCTGATATATTTATGTGAAGGCACATTTTGTCCAGGTTACTTGCTGTAATGCTGAGAAAACTTGATATTCTTGACTCCAAAAAATCTTTATTACCTTTAGGACGGCGTTGCTGTCCTCCCAGACACGGGCTGTTATGGACCAGGCGCAGGGCTGGACTGGCAATCTGGTGGGCCGACGCACTTTGGGGCCGATCAGTCCACCCCCAACAACTTTTTGGATTTTATCTTGAGTGGGATGTGTGTTGCAAGCAGTCCTACATGACAAAGCGGCAGGATTTGTCATGAATGAGCTTGGAAAGTTTTTCTGGCTTCGAATGCTGCCTCTCTCCAATTAAAAATGAACTGGGAGCCTGTGGTTATCGCATGCTTTGTAAAACTGCCTTAATAGTACAAAATAAAGGGTTGTGTCAATGCAAATGGACTAAAATGTACCTGGAAAAGTGACTGAAGTAAATGCAGTGACTGATGGGCAGGTATTAATCTGACTCTTATTGTGCAGCAATGATGAGTTGAAGAGCAAGAAAGAGAGAAAGAGCATCAGAATCAGAAGGGGGGTTTTTTTTGACAGAGGACAGCAAAAACATTTCAGCTGAAATCAGCAGAAGCACAAGACACAGAAGAGAATAAATCTCTTGGATACTAGAGTGAGATCAACAAATTCCTGGTCATATATGTGACACATCCACAAATCTCCTCAGACAGAATCCATCCGCTAGATATATTACATAAGGGTTTTACAGAGTGCGGTGAACTTGAGTCTTAATATGTTGTTTATTTACATTAAAGGGGTCATATCTAAAATTTTGGAGCATTTTCCTGCATTAATTCCACTTACATTGTAAAGCTTATAATTTTATTAGGGATGACCCGATATCGATGCTCTTATAGTGGATGGGGCGGCTGTGGCTCAGGTGGTAGGCCATTAATCGCAGGGTTGGTGGTTTGATTCCCGGCCCACACGACTCCACATGCCGAAGTGTCCTTGGGCAAGACACTGAACCCCAAGTTGCTCCCAATGGCAGGCTAGTGCCTTACATGGCAGCTCTGCCCTCATTGGTGTGTGAATGGGTGAATGAGTCACAGTGTAAAGCGCTTTGAAAACCGCTAAGTTTAAATAAGAACTATATAAGTGCAGACCATTTACTCGTGCACAAATTAAATCCATGATTTTTCCTAGTATGTGTGCAAAGTTTGCAATTTTATTAAATAAATATATAGTCTGCATGTACACATTTAAAATCATTTCTAGTGTATAGTTATGCAATATTGACTCTACTAATAATAAAATAATAACTATTATATTTAACCATTATCATAACATGTTCATTGATAGTGTTCGCTATGTTCACAATCTTCACACTGCTGGCGCTCACTAATGCTGAAGTTACCTTTGGTTTGGCACTATTTATGGGCAGATTAATTCTGTCTCAATGAGGACTTGTTGCAGTACCATATTTGACCACAGATTGACATTGGTAAAAGTGAGGGGCGCTGTGGAGTTCGGAAGGGCAGCAGAAGCTCTGCCACACATGGTTGAATATCTACTGTATATCATACAGTGTGTAACGGAGCTTTCTGTTACTTTACGACTCAGAAATAGGATCAAAATTAGATTCTGAAAAAAATGCTTCTAAATGAGAACGCCCCCAAAGTTATTGGCTGCCTCATTGGCCCCCTTGTAAAATGCCATGCCTAAATCCGCCACAGCATGTCAACGTGCATAGATGCTTCTGTTTATGAAAAACAATCCTCCCCTTAAATTTGCTAAATAATCCATATTGACATTACATCTTTCAATTTGAGTTACAGTTGCTGAAAGCAATAGTCAGCAGATCAGCTCTCAGCTCACTTTTACATGAGACTTGGAGTCATCGGTTTATCTGCTTTTAAAGGCAAACTGTAAACTGGCATGCACTCAACACTTGCACACATTGGACACGCCGGTAATGCCCAAAGTACAGGATGCATGATGCAATTTTCATCATCAGCAGAGTGCTCCAGCACTGAATGCATGCAGCCGATTTTTTTTTTGTTTTTAAACTAATTTTGTTAATAATTTGCACTAATAAGTGGGACCACAAGGTGCCAATGCTCACATTTGAGCTGTTGCTGTCACGAAGAAGCACTAGAAGATGATGTAATCACTAGTAAACTACAGGAGATTAATATAAAGCAATAACAGTGGATGTGCATGTCAAGAACACGTGTGTGAGGTCAGGAGATACCCGCATTTGTACAACTCCAGTCTGAAGAAATATAAAGTTGAACATAGTCAAACGCAAGCCTGTCAAACTATACTTTTTGTTACTGTGCATACACAGGCGGTTGGCGCATGCACGCTATGACTGCTAAGAGATGCAGGACTATTTATATTCAGAAGTTTAGACCCATAAAGATGTCTTTATATTCCTTCAGACTTGAGTTATACAAATGAAGGTATCTCCAGACCTTCTCCGACACGGGTTCTTGACGTGCACTTCCACTGTTGTTGTTTCTATATTCGTCTACTGTTGTTTACCGGTGATTGCATCTTCTTCTAGTGCTTCTTTGGGACCGCAACGGCTCAGATGTAAGTGAAAAAATATTTACAGGCACATGCGCATCCTGTCCGTTCAAAAAATGTGTGGTTAGAAAAATCAGACTGTGCACATTCAGTGCTCGAGCACTCTGGTGTAGGATATTTGGTACTGATGAATTTAGACGGGAACTGATAAAGTGCCCGCATTCCACACCATTATATGTAAGGGGATTTAGGGTCTAGAAATATGTGAGCTATGAACTAAATTAAACTGTCCTTATATTACATTATTATGCAATGAAATATATAACGGAATTAGCCGCGTTCGACAACCATTATATATTAGATAAATGGCAAATAACTACATTATTTGTCTGAATAAAATTCTCCACCATTAAAATCTTAATACAATGTCTTGTTGTATCCACTCACAATTTCTACTGTAAGGAATTAGCTTCAATAAGGTAATTATGATTAATTCACTTATTGGAGTAATATTATTCTCATGGCTTATTGAAAAAAATATCACACTTAAGTACAGCTTTGCAGCGAAATCTTTCAGAAACAGGGATGAGATTATTTATCAAAATATACCCCAGTCAATCATCTTTGAATACAGACAAACTTTATTGCTATTCTAAACATGCATCTAATTTAACACATAGATACATGACAGGTTGGTGAGAAGAGTGACAGAATGTGAAATAAAGGATCAATACAGTGAAAAGGACCTTTATGGAGTCTGTTGACAATGCCTTAAGAACCATTTAACCTTATTTGAGTCTACATCAATTTGCTATCAGATTACCCCAAATATTTAACTAATACACCAGCACTTTGAGCACAATATTGGAGATGTACTTGCGTGTAGTGGTGTTTCCTTGCTTTCTTTGTGTTGCTTGGTTCTTGGCTCTTGGTCGAACGTTCGTTCCATCGATGTTTTGGACCTCTGTAAGATCGGATAGTTATTATCTGTATGAATGATGAGGTTGGCTTTGAAGCGAGGCCTTCTCTGAACCGTAGAGAGTGAGGAGCTTCCTCGAGACTTCGAGTCCCGAGCTTCCTTGGACCTCACATGGCATGGACCTGGTTCCGAAGAGATCCAGAGAAGACCATGAGGGAAGAGCCAGAGGAGAGAGTGCAGAAGGGAAGAGACAAGAGATGACGAGATGACGAGAGAGTGTTCTTCCTGTTTGGAAACATTTGAACTGAAATTGGCCGCATCCCCAAAGGTGTCCTGCAGTGACTTTACAGAGTCACATTGTCGACTGGGCTGTCCTTTCCGATAGTTCATTTTATGGTCCTTTGTTTCGGAGTCTTACAAATCTCAAAATAGTGCATGTTTTAATCATGAACTTTTATATCTTGCAAATGGTACAAGAGGCATGACATTCGTTGTTATCAGCTTCCTTCATGTAACCAAGCAAACCGTTGCATACCAAATTTGACATTCATGACTATTATACGTGTAGGTAACCAAAACCTGGTTACAAATCATACTGGTTAATTCCTTGGTTATATGACATGGATAAAACATTACACATATTTTAAAGAGGTGCATCGGCTATAATCATTAAATTGTCAGGTATACAATATACCACAGTTCAAAGCAATTGTCAGAATTACCTAGCAAGACTAGGTATTGTATAAATCAAGGATTTAAATGCATTCTGTACATTTTAGACGGTTAAATCGGTAAAGTACTGTGACTTTGTGTAGAATATTCCTGGATTAAGATGAAATGTGTTAGTATTCGAGTCGTGCAAATCTGATGGTCTTCTGGAAACCTTTCAAAGGAAAGTCTGCTTTAAGTCTGTGTGGAAGTTCAGAAGTTCAGGCCTTTCTGACCAATGACCCTTTTTGCTTTGAAATATGGTGCTTAGAATGTCTTGACCATTTTATTGTCCAAAGACAGGCCTTCAGTAGGATTGTTGATGCTTGGTCCTTTAATTTATGATGTTGAAGAATTCCAGGATTAACAAGGTTGGGTTTTCCTAGATTCAAATCATGTCATTTCAATTCTTCTGCATGCATAATACTACACTGCTGAAGACAAAATTTGCATCACACATCCTGTACAAAGTATAAAAGTCTGACCGAAGTATACTTTTGGCTTAAGAACGTTAAAGCTGTTAACCTGATAAAGGAAAACCATTTAAAACATTTTCATGACCTTACACATTGTCGGCTCATTATGAATAATCAGTGAAACATTGTGCATGTAAATGTCTGTAACGTTGTCCAGTAGAACTAATGCATACACTTCCATTTACTAGGAGGTTTGCTTTTTCTTTCTTTGTTTTTTAAGCCACATTATTTTATGGAATTGAAACCAAGTCTGTTAAATGAACATAGTATAGTATGTTTTTTTAGGCTCATTCGCTGTACCACATTCTCTCCTGTCTTCCAGTGTGAAGCATTTGTTTGACTGGAGGGAGAGTGAGCCGATGGCTCCCTCTGTTAAAATATGACCCTGTAATGCAGTGGCACTGTGAACCCCATCCAGAGCACAATTGACTTGTTTTTAATTAAAGTTCAGACCTTCAGAGGGAGTTTGCGGGTGATGAGGTGCTGCCTGCTCTCAACACAAGCCTTAAATCTTGCCGTCGGCTGTTCTCATTCCGTCTGTAGTATAAATGAATCAGGCTGTGTCTACCCTTCCCTTCAAGACTCATTTTGGAGATGAATGCTAATTAAAACAGGGGACTGAAGTCTAAGACACTTTTATCAGAACGTGCTTGGTGTGTGTCTTATCAAACAGGACTGTTTAATGGGTGGATGGAGCATAGAGTTGATGGTCGAACTAACCCCACTTGTAACCTTTTTTTGACCCTTGTCCAATCCAGTGTAGAGAAAAATTCCTGTCCTGTAGATTCCTTCCACGTTCAGTTTTGTTGCAGTTTTGCCTACTACCAAAGTCCCTGTTGCGTGTTAGAGGCGCTCGGATTAGAATACAGATGACAGGTTGAGCCACTCTCGGCTGTGATCATGTCACCTCACAAGATCCTGCTGCAAAACTCCATCTGTTGTGAGTCATCGTTTACAGCGGCCTTCATCTCCGTCTCTACCCTCAGGCTGGATTAGGTATGCCTGTGCACATCCCTAAAAACGATTATGTGTCCCTGTTATGACGAGCAGGTGAAAACAGATAATTTACGAAAAATTGACAGATTAATGTTGGCAAATGCACTGGCAAGCCTTTGTTTGCATTATTCACACACCATATGAGAAAAATCTATATCCAAATCCAAAGTCATTGGTCTTTTTGCCTGTCTAGAGAGCACTTAAGTACAGAACTATCTCTCATGGTGCTTCACAATAAAACAACTATGACACAAAATGTCACTATTAGAGACTGGAATGATTATGGGAATACTGTTTAAGAATGTCCATTTGTTAAATGCTTGTCTGTATGTATGATACATCAAAGTCCAATTCTACAGGTAAGAAAGTTTGGCCAAGGAGATATACCGTGAAAACAAGGTAAACATTTTATTGGTACGTATCTCCCCAGGAAATCTGTACAGAAAGTATTTTTTTTCTTTTAGAAGTTTTTCTTGCAGTAGATTTAGATATATTATTGTTTGTGCTTTTCTGTGCAAAAGTTGCTGTCATTATGCTGTAATGTTCTGGGTGGTTGCTAGGGTGTTCTGGGTGGTTGTAAACGTGTTGCTGTATGGTTGAAAAAGAGTTGTGGGAGGTTGCTAGGGTGTTCTGGGTGGTTGATAGAGCATTTCTATGTGGTTGCTATGGTGCTAAGTGGTTGCAAGAGAGTTATTGGTGGTGGCTAGGGTGTTCTGGCTAGCTGATAGGGTTTTCTTGATGGTTGCTAGAGTATTGCGGGGTGGTTGCTAGGGTGTTCTGGGTGGTTACAAAGGTTTAACTATTTGGTTGCTAGGGTGTTGTAATGCCGTTGCTAGGGTGCTTCTGAGTGGTTGTTAGTCCGTTGCTATGTGATTGTTGATTGATAGGGTTTTCTAGGTGGTTGCTAGGGTATTGCGATGTGGTTGCTAGGGGGGTTATGTGTGGTTGCTAGACTGTTATGATGTGGTTTCAAGGGTGTTCAGGGTGATTTCTAGGGTATTGCAATATGATTACTGGTTGCTAGAGTGTTCTGTGTTGTTGCTAGGATGTTCTTGGGGGTTGCTAGGGAATTGTTATGTGGTTGCTAGGGTATTGCATTGTGATTGTTGGTCACTACGGGTATTCTGGTTGGTTGCTAGTGTTTTGAAATGTTGTTGCTAGGGTATTCTTGGTTGTTGCTAGGGTATTGCAATGTTATTGTTGGTTGCTAGGGTGTTCATGGGGGTTGCTAGGGTATTGCAATGGGGTTACTAGTGTATTTAGATGTGGTTTCTAGGGTATTGTGATAAGGTTGCTATTGTTTTCATGTGGTTTCTTACTTGTTCAGGGCAAATGTGACACCATCAAGCCTCTATGATAGCTCAAGGCTGAGGTCTTTAATGCAAGTCTATGGCATTTTTATGGCAAAATCATAATTACAATTGCTTTGAAAAGAAATAGCACATCTCTCCTCAACAAGCTGCTCAAATTGCGGTATCATTCATGTCTAAAGCACAAATTATGCTTAAGGGTTTCACACCAAAGTTTGAGGGATTTGTTGAAATCCCTAAATATGAGCAATAGTAGGCTAATTGTGATGTTTGCCTTAGCATAGCAAAGCAGTGTAAATAAATCTTATCTTGACTTTTCTTCTGCCAATTAAGTACTATGTATGGCCACAAAAAACTGTTTGAACTTTTCAAAGAGCACATGCAGTATTTGAGTTAGAACTCCAAGTGTTGTCAGCAATCAGCGATTCTGTCTTCAATCAGTTTGTTTGAAAATGAAGCAGAGCATGTTGATAAGATGCAGGTACCATCAAGCTGAATTTTCCGTGATATCTGTCAAAACACAGATGCAACATGCTTGGAGGATGGTGCCAAATAATCAGAACTATTAGAGTGGGAGGCACTTTCCATGAACAAACGCAAAACATTTGTGTCCCATTACTTATTTTTAAAGCTCTTGATGCACAAATGCAGTTACCAATGTTATTTTAAGAAGAATTGATCAAACTAATATTTTCCTTTAATTTATGGGAAATATATGTTTATCAGTAACTGTGTAGGGGCAATGGGGCACATTGGTTCAGAGTGATAACTTAATTTAGACTAAATTTGCAACCCTTTTACCAATGTTCCCTCTAATTTTTGTTCTTGCTGAGCAAAATTATGTATCATGTTTTATTAAAAAAAAATATAGGTATTAATATAAAATGATATTTACTATAATTAAAATAAATTGTACAGCCTATGCAAAATGTATAGTATGCTATTGAGCACACTATATTTTTAATTTTATAAAAAATCATATTAAAAAGAAAATATAAATAAATATATTAAATTAAAGCAGTGTCATGTTAACTTCAAGTGTTTCTCAGTTAAGTTAACAATGCAAAGTTGTATTATTATTCAAGTAACTATTCATAATAATAATAATAATAATAATAATAAAGATTTTAGAATAATGTAAACTATGAACATTTTTAATATTGTTATAGTATAGTTTTTAATTGTATACTGTTTATGAATTTAGTTTTATTGCTGAAAAATGACACTATTAATCTATATTTTGTTCCAAACATTGGCAAGAGGGTTGCAAAAATGGTGTAAACCTCATATAAAATAAAATTAAAATAAACGACTCGTTTTTAAGAGTTTTCAAGCTCTGTTTTGATGCCTAATCACGGAAAGAGGTGAATCAGTCCACAGCTCATCTATGGACATGCCACTCAACAGTTCTGTGCACCAGAACGCAGGAACAAGAATGTTCTGTTATTTGGTTTTTTGAAGTGTGTGATTTGGAAATCAGGTTTTATTTGAATTAGCCCTGGAGGTACAGTAGAGTAGGTTTCTGGCGAGCACGGTGATGCCTTAATGAAAGGCGTTCATTTTCAGCCATATTTAGAGATTGTGCAGTGTAACATCTGGACCTCGTTTGGTCCCGTTGAATATTTCAATCTGAACAAGATAAACAACGAGAATTATTTTAAAGACTGCTTTGAGCATATCAGTACATAGCGATCTTTTTCAGTCATTTCAGTTTCTTTTATCCACCTTTTGGTCTCATTTATCCGTCAAACACATGAATAAATTAGGAAAATGAAACCTATATTTATTTGTTGCTGTGATATCAGCCATGTACGGAGTAGCTTATTTCTTCTCAAACAAAAAAGAAGCAATCAAGAATGTAATAAAGGTCGCTGACATCTCTCAGGTATTCATATTTGGTTAGATATATTATAGTCTGTTACCTGGATAAAGTGTGTTTAAATAATGAGACACTTGACTGTGTTTCTCTGTTTATTGTTTTGATCTATTTAAAAATTTAAAAGGATGATCGGAGGAGCTGATTGTGTCCAGATGTGGACTCCAGATGTGTTCAGATATTTCTCAACGTACATGTCTGTTCAAAACACTGAACAAGAAATCTAACAGGAAGAAGGGAAGGAAATAAAATGGAAGGAAATAATTAAATATAGAAGGAAAGGACGAAGGAAGGAATGAAGGAAATATAGTAGAAGCAAGGAAAGAAGGGAATAACATGTAGAAGGAAATGAAGAAGGGAATGAAGGAAATAATGCACAAAGGGAAGGAATTAAATAAAACATAGAAGGAAGAAAGGAAAGGAGGAAAGAATGGATTAAATGAAACAAAAGGAGGGAAGGAAATAAAATGGAAGAAAGGAAGGAAATAAAACAGAAGGAAGGAAGGAAATAAAACACGGAAGGAAGGAAGGAAATAAAATGGAAGGAAGGAAATAAAACAGGGAAGGAAGGAAGGAAATAAAACACGGAAGGAAGGAAGGAAATAAAATGGAAGGAAGGAAGGAAGGAAATAAAATGGAAGGAAGGAAGGAAATAAAACACGGAAGGAAGGAAGGAAGGAAATAAAATGGAAGGAATGAAGGAAATAAAACACGGAAGGAAGGAAGGAAGGAAATAAAATGGAAGGAATGAAGGAAGGAAGGAAATAAAATGGAAGGAATGAAGAAAGGAAGGAAATAAAATGGAAGGAAGGAAGGAAGGAAATAAAACAGAAGGAAGGAAGGAAGGAAATAAAACAGAAGGAAGGAAAGAAGGAAGGAAATAAAACAGAAGGAAGGAAGGAAATAAAACACGGAAGGAAGGAAGGAAGGAAGGAAATAAAACACGGAAGGAAGGAAGGAAGAAAGGAAGGAAATAAAATGGAAGGAAGGAAATAAAACACGGAAGGAAGGAAGGAAGAAAGGAAGGAAATAAAACGGAAGGAAGGAAGGAAGGAAGGAAATAAAATGGAAGGAAGGAAGGAAATAAAACACGGAAGGAAGGAAGGAAGGAAGGAAATAAAATGGAAGGAATGAAGGAAATAAAACACGGAAGGAAGGAAGGAAGGAAATAAAATGGAAGGAATGAAGGAAATAAAACACGGAAGGAAGGAAGGAAGGAAGGAATGAAGGAAATAAAATGGAAGGAATGAAGGAAGGAAGGAAGGAAATAAAATGGAAGGAATGAAGGAAGGAAGGAAGGAAGGAAATAAAATGGAAGGAAGGAAGGAAGGAAATAAAATGGAAGGAAGGAAGGAAGGAATGAAATGAAACAGAAGGAAGGAAAGAAGGAAGGAAATAAAACAGAAGGAAGGAAGGAAATAAAACACGGAAGGAAGGAAATAAAACGGAAGGAAGGAAATAAAATGGAAGGAAGGAAATAAAACACGGAAGGAAGGAAGGAAGGAAATAAAACGGAAGGAAGGAAGGAAGGAAATAAAACAGAAGGAAGGAAATAAAACGGAAGGAAGGAAGGAAATAAAATGGAAGGAAGGAAGGAAATAAAATGGAAGGAATGAAGGAAGGAAGGAAGGAAATAAAATGGAAGGAATGAAGGAAGGAAGGAAGGAAGGTAGGAAATAAAATGGAAGGAAGGAAGGAAGGAAATAAAACGGAAGGAAGGAAGGAAATAAAATGGAAGGAAGGAAGGAAGGAAATAAAATGGAAGGAAGGAAGGAAGGAAATAAAACAGAAGGAAGGAAGGAAATAAAACAGAAGGAAGGAAGGAAGGAAATAAAACAGAAGGAAGGAAGGAAGGAAATAAAATGGAAGGAATGAAGGAAGGAAGGAAGGAAGGAAATAAAATGGAAGGAAGGAAGGAAGGAAGGAAATAAAATGGAAGAAAGGAAGGAAGGAAATAAAACAGAAGGAAGGAAGGAAGGAAATAAAATGGAAGGAAGGAAGGAAGGAAATAAAACGGAAGGAAGGAAGGAAGGAAATAAAACGGAAGGAAGGAAGGAAATAAAACATGGAAGGAAGGAAGGAAGGAAATAAAACACGGAAGGAAGGAAGGAAGGAAATAAAACACGGAAGGAAGGAAGGAAATAAAACACGGAAGGAAGGAAGGAAATAAAACGGAAGGAAGGAAGGAAGGAAATAAAACGGAAGGAAGGAAGGAAATAAAACAGAAGGAAGGAAGGAAATAAAACACGGAAGGAAGGAAGGAAATAAAATGGAAGGAAGGAAGGAAATAAAATGGAAGGAAGGAAGGAAGGAAGGAAATAAAACAGAAGGAAGGAAAGAAGGAAGGAAATAAAACAGAAGGAAGGAAGGAAATAAAACACGGAAGGAAGGAAGGAAGGAAGGAAGGAAGGAAATAAAATGGAAGGAAGGAAATAAAACACGGAAGGAAGGAAGGAAGGAAATAAAACGGAAGGAAGGAAGGAAGGAAATAAAACAGAAGGAAGGAAATAAAACGGAAGGAAGGAAATAAAATGGAAGGAAGGAAGGAAGGAAGGAAGGAAATAAAATGGAAGGAATGAAGGAAGGAAGGAAGGAAATAAAATGGAAGGAATGAAGGAAGGAAGGAAGGAAGGTAGGAAATAAAATGGAAGGAAGGAAGGAAGGAAATAAAACGGAAGGAAGGAAGGAAATAAAATGGAAGGAAGGAAGGAAATAAAATGGAAGGAAGGAAGGAAGGAAATAAAATGGAAGGAAGGAAATAAAACAGAAGGAAGGAAGGAAGGAAGGAAATAAAATGGAAGGAAGGAAGGAAGGAAATAAAATGGAAGGAATGAAGGAAGGAAGGAAGGAAATAAAATGGAAGGAAGGAAGGAAGATAGGAAGGAAATAAAATGGAAGAAAGGAAGGAAGGAAATAAAACAGAAGGAAGGAAGGAAGGAAGGAAGGAAATAAAATGGAAGAAAGGAAGGAAGGAAATAAAACGGAAGGAAGGAAATAAAACAGAAGGAAGGAAGGAAGGAAGGAAATAAAATGGAAGGAAGGAAGGAAGGAAATAAAATGGAAGGAATGAAGGAAGGAAGGAAGGAAATAAAATGGAAGGAAGGAAGGAAGATAGGAAGGAAATAAAATGGAAGAAAGGAAGGAAGGAAATAAAACAGAAGGAAGGAAGGAAGGAAGGAAATAAAATGGAAGGAAGGAAATAAAACGGAAGGAAGGAAGGAAGGAAGGAAGGAAGGAAATAAAACGGAAGGAAGGAAGGAAATAAAACAGAAGGAAGGAAGGAAATAAAACACGGAAGGAAGGAAGGAAGGAAATAAAACGGAAGGAAGGAAGGAAATAAAACACGGAAGGAAGGAAGGAAATAAAACGGAAGGAAGGAAGGAAGGAAATAAAACGGAAGGAAGGAAGGAAGGAAGGAAGGAAGGAAGGAAGGAAGGAAATAAAACGGAAGGAAGGAAGGAAGGAAATAAAATGGAAGGAAGGAAGGAAATAAAATAGAAGGAAGGAAGGAAATAAAACACGGAAGGAAGGAAGGAAGGAAATAAAATGGAAGGAATGAAGGAAATAAAACACGGAAGGAA
This sequence comes from Moxostoma hubbsi, assembly GCA_032164185.1. NCBI lineage: Eukaryota > Metazoa > Chordata > Actinopteri > Cypriniformes > Catostomidae > Moxostoma > Moxostoma hubbsi. The sequence goes on from JAVLUX010000025.1 coordinate 934,798, forward strand.
GGAAGGAAATAAAATGGAAGGAAGGAAGGAAGGAAGGAAGGGAATAAAATGGAAGGAAGGAAGTAAGGAAGGAAATAAAACACGGAAGGAAGGAAAATATAGAAGGAAAGGATGAAGAAAGCAATGAAGAAAATTAAATGGAAAGAAGGAAATAAAATAGAAGAAATGGAGGAAAGGTGGAAAGAATGAGTGAAATAAAACAGAAGGAGGGAAGGAAATAAAATATAGAAGGAAAAGAAAAATGAATGAAGAAAATAAAACACTGAAGAAAGGAAGGGAGGAAGGAAGATCAATTCAAGTCATTTTTAATTGTTAAAGCCCTTTTTTTTCTACCACATCTTTCCAAACAGGCTTTCCAGTAAATGAGGAAGGAAGGAATTGAAACCGTGGCGAGCGGGGCGGGTCGAGTGGCATCTGGGCAGAGCGAGGCCGGGAAGATAAGTGGTGAACGAGTTCCACCTGTGTGCTACGTCTCACGTTCCAGTGAGGAGCATCGGGAGTGTTTAAGGAGAGGACACGCACGGGTGTGTGTGTGTGTCCGCGTGTGTGTGTCCATGTTTGTAAATGTGACTTCTGGAAAGCAGTGCATGAATATGTGTTGTGTTTAAGTTGAGCATTAAAGTTCGTTGGAGGGTGCACCTGGTCGCATCTTCCTCCTTTCCACGCAACAACGAAACTTGTTACAGAAATATGGAAGAAAGGAATAAAGGAAATATAATATAGAAGGAGGAGAGGAAGGAGGGAAGGGAGACAGATTTAATGGCTCACTGGAAATTCATATTCACTCTGTAGTCTACCAAAACCAGCAGATGCTTGAGTGTAGAAATTGCAGGTAAATTCCAGCTATATGTCTTAAACTGTCCATACCAGTACAGATATATAACTCATATTCCTGCCAGGCTAACGGGTTCAGTGTGTTCTGAATCTCAATGCCTGGAATCGTGCACATAACCAAAGTGAGGCACAAGACATTGGGGAGATAAGGTCTTACAGAGTTGTGCCATGCTGTTATCGCCAGTATAGAGTTTTGCTTAAATGTTGCATAATTCATGCCCACAGAGTCCAGCGGCATAATGAATTCTGCCTGAAAACTCAATTTTTATGCCACCAGAGACTTAAAGGTAATTTACAACATCTGTCTGGTACTCTAGAGAAAATGGCATCAGTACGAGATGAATGAGTTGAAGTTTGACTACAAATTAAGTTTCTTGTGTCAAAGTCAATGTGGTGTTTGATATTTCCCTCGATAATTCTCAATACACGGAAGAACTTCAGACTTTGGAAGGTCAGTCAAGACTCAATAGTTAAATAAAACTTGTCAGTGGTATTATGTAGAGGTAGAATGATATATTGTTTTTAACCGATTAATCCTTACAGATAGCTAGGAGTGATGGTGGCGTAGTGGGCTGAAGCACATAACTGGTAAGCAGAAGGTTGCTGGTTTGATCCCCACAGCCACCACCATTGTGTCCTTGAGTAAGGCACTGTAAGTTGCTTTGGATAAAACGGTCTGCCAAATGCATAAAATGTAAATGTATTTGCTTTTTGGAACTGACGGTTATTGGCAAAAATCTGTCGATAGTTGCCGATTGTTTTTTTTTTTTTTTATTGCTCCTTGTTCCTCTGATAATTCTGTTTTTTAAAATGTAACCGGGGAGAGGCAAAGAAAAACACAACTATATGGAAACGTCCCTTGTCGGCACACATCGTGTCTCCAATTTAGTATTTTGTAAATAATATTAATAATAATATATAGGATCTAAAAAGCTTCATTTGATAAATATATATAAAAAAAACATTTTTTTAAAAAGAGCATTGTAACCGAGCCAAGTCTGTCATTTCAAAATAAGAGTGTGTTTCAGGATTGTTTAGTGCTACAAATCCCACATTATTCACCAAATCTTCTTTTTTGTTTCTGAATAATTTTGGGATTTTGGATGAAAAATAAACTACATCTGGGATTTTATTCATTTTGAACTTTGGCCTCTTATGTCTGTGCCGACTAAGAAAATGTTTTTAAATTCTATGAATCAATTTTTAAAAAACTATAGGACTTCTTTTCCACCACCAAAATCCACTATAGGTCAACCTCTAGTAATAAGCATCATAGAGTATTTTTCATTTTGTTCTTAATTAGTTTTTGTTTTTTTCTACAACATCTTGCGATTCATTTTAAGTATTTGTAGCTGTAGAGTTCACTTGCAAAAAAAAAAAAAAAAAAAGTAAATAAAAAAAGTTTTTGCATTGTGAAATTATTTTCATGACAATTCAAGAAATATCATCCCAAATTAGGGAATAAAAATGTACTTTTTAATTATTATTATTATTATTATTTATTGACCGATTGATTTCTTGACTGTAATTCTCATTTTTGATGATTTTCATTCAATTCTCATTACTTTAATACAGTATTTTGCAGTATATTACAGTGTAAAACTATATGTAATGTAATGCACAAACAATATTACATGGTATAACAAACAATACCATGATGTATGCAATAATTACTACATTTTAAATCATAGATAATTTCTGTTTGACCATCTGGCTTTATGCCGCTCTGACAGAGAAAGTTTCTTCATTAACACAGAAACGTCTTTGAACGATGTTCTGGAGATGCATATACAGAAGGGGGCCAAAAGTCTGAGACCACTAGTGAAAATACTTAATAAATAAACTTTTTTTTTTTTTTTAAAAGGATATAGCATAACAGTTTGAGTTAAAAGTAATATGAACTTCATTTCTTTAATGACAGCATTCACTCAAAGCTGGCAAAAACTGATAATCCATGTCACCCCAGTGTAATGTCCCCAAATATTAAACTCGACATATTAATCTTAACTCAGTTTAGGCTCATTAAGCCCACCCAAAAAACTTTTTTCACCCATATAGCTCACACGCAAGCCACTGGTTAGAAATATACTAGTAATTAGTGGAGTGCAAGCAGGGATGGATTACCGACTAGGCCAATGGGGCCAGTGCCCAGGGGCCCTTAACTACCAGGGGCCCTTGACTGGCCGGGGGGGCCCTGGGCTTTAAGGTTGCGCAATCCAGTTTGGCGATTCCCCCGCTCGAAAATGACAGTGTCCCTTAACAACCTGGGGCCCTTGAAAGGCCGGGGGGGCCCCTGGGCTTTAAGGTTGCGCGATCCAATTTGCCGATCCCCCTCTCGAAAACCTATGAAAACGACCCACCCCCCCCGACAACTTTTGGGCAACCCCCAACCCCCCCTCCCACCCCTCTTTATAAGTTGTCTCTATTCTCCCTTCCTTTATGGCCATGAGCAGTTTATAAAAACCTTACATATGCTGAATGTAACATGAGCCTCTTCCAATCCTTGCCTTAAAGGATTAGTTCACCCAAAATTGAAAATGCAGTCATTGTTTACTCACCCCTGTGTTGTTGTGACCCTACTTGACTTTCTTTATTTTTCTTAACATGAAGGGAGAAATTGTGAAAAAAAAAAAAATGTTGTGCTCAGTGATGTCACACATTGGCAGTTTATAGTGACAAACTCTTTAAGTTATTGTACAAAAGTACAATTCAGGAGTGTATTCAATTATTGTATGCGACTCATGTCTTGTTCTGAAGGGATACGATGAGGTTTGGTGAGAGACAATCCGAAAATCTTATGTATTATTTAGAAAAAAAATCTTCAGCAACAAGAGCAGAGTGCTGCAGCCGCTCATTTTGTTTCACTTTGACAGGACCACCAGTGATATTAACAACAGGAAACACAACATGGCTGCACACAAACCGGAGAACAGAACTTAAAATGCATGTTGGTCCTGTTGAAGTAACAGTAAATACTGCTCTTGTGCAAGGAGCTCTGTTTAATCACATATCATCTAATTGAATAGGAAGGTGTTTTATTTAATTAGACTGACAATTCAGGTCCTGCGTGTCAATCAAAATGACACTTTGCATTACTGTATGTGTATTTATGTGTGTCTGTTTACAAAGATCTGTCATGACACTGCAAACACGATTCAAATGTAAACATTATCATGCATGTCATGAAAGAAACATTTGAATGAAATTACAGAACATATACAGTATGCAAAACATCGACCTTATGACCTCAGTCTCAACATCTGGCTTTATGACGCTCTGACAGAGAAAAGTTATTAAGAACGGTTTCTTCATTAACATGTAAACTTCTTTGAACAATGTTCTGGAAAATATTATATTTTGCATTTTTGTAACTTAATAAAAAAAAAAAAAAACTTTTTAAACTTAACTCAGTTTAGGCTCATTAAGCCCACCAAAAAAAAAAAAGTGCCCCCACTCATGCACAAGCCACTGGTTAGAAATATACTAGTATTTATTGGCGTGTGAGCAGGGATGGATTACTGAATGGGCCAATGGAGCCAGTGCCCAGGGACCCTTGACTGGCCGTGGGGGTCCTGGGCTTTTAGGTTACGCGATCCAGTTTGGCGATTCCCCCCGCTCGAAAATGACAGTGGCTCTTAACTACCAGGGGACATTGACTGGCCGGGGGGCCCTGGGTTTTAAGGTTGCGCTATCCAGTTTGGCAATACCCCCGGTCGAAATGACAGTGGCTCTTAACTACCAGGGGACCTTGACTGGCCGGGGGGCCCTTGACTGGCCTGGGGTGCCCTGGGTTTTAAGGTTGCGCTATCCAGTTTGGCGATACCCTTGGTGGAAATGACAGTGGCCCATAACTACCAGGGGACCTTGACTGGCCAGGGGCCCTGGGTTTTTAGGTTGCGCTATCCAGTTTGGCGATCCCTCCACTCAAAAATTACAGTGGCCCTTTACTACCAGGGGACCTTGACTGGCCAGGGGCCCTGGGTTTTTAGGTTGCGCTATCCGTTTAATTTAATAAAAATCAACCCCTAGTCCATGAAAATGCCCGATGTTAAATACACCTACAGTATATACTTTACATCCATATATACAACTTTGTGTATCGTCTCACTGTTTTATTTACTAAAATAAAACTTTATTATTTATTATTTCAGAATGTTTGAAAGAGCATCTTGCTTTTTAATAGAAGAAATGAACATATTCAATGTCACAAATTTACTTATTTGGTAAAAAAGGGTCAATGGTGTGACACTCATTATTTTCAAATGACATAACATTACATTTATAAAGTGCTTTCTGACACTACACTCAAAGCCCTTTACATTGTGAACGGGACGCTCCTCAACCACCACCAGTGTGAGGCATCCACATGGATGATCCGACAGCAGCCATAGTGGGCCAGTACGCTCACCACACACCAGCTATAATGCAATTCACACAAAACAATGACTAGAATACACCTCTTCTATGATGAACATGTTTTCAGTTTCTGAGTTCAAAGTTATTTTGATATTTATTCTGGGGCATGAGTCAAAAATGTCATGTGGTGTACCCGTTCGGAAACAGTCAACTAAATCATCTCATCAAAGTTTCATTAAAAGCTGGAATTCTTGAAAAAAAAAAACATTTTGGCTAGTGCAGAATAATTTTTTATTAATAGTTTTTTTTTTTTTTTTTTTTAAATAGGCAGTGAAACAATTGTGTTTTAACCCTTGTGCTGTGTTCGGTTTATGCTAACACATTATGTGTTCCTGGTCAAAAATGACCGGCCCACTAAGATTGTTTATAAGTCTCTTATATTGCATCATCACAAGATATTGCATTAGATCTTTTTATCAACTTCTTTTTTTTTAGTAATTGTAACAAATTTAAGGAATCAGGATGTGGAAGACATCGTGTGTGTGTGTGTGTGTGTGTGTGTGTGTGTGTGTGTGTGTGTGTGTGTGTGTGTGTGTATGTGTGTGTGTGTGTGTGTGTGTGTGTGTGTGTGTTTTTATGGACAAATCCCTGATTCTGTCAATAAATATGATGTTTTGAAATTACATATATTGCATATATATATGGAAGAAAGTCAGGCGGGTTTGGATTGGAACATGAGACCGAGTAAACTGTTTTGTTTTAGGGTAAACTATTCCTTAAAATGCTTAATTAATGACTTGGCTGCAAAGTTAGCCTTTAGACAACAAAATCCATATTGCATTTAGCATTATTAAAGTTTATCTCCCATGCAGAACGCTGAAAGAACAAAACATGCACAAATGAATACAAATACTTGCAATAACTAGAAAACACCTACTTTTAATATTTTTTATTAAAAATGTTTGTTGTTTGGGTGTGTGATAAATTTCCCCATTCCGATTGAGAACGTTTACAATTATTCTTCATTATTGGCTTCATATAGGGCCAAAAAGTCCCACTGGAGAAACTCTATATTTAATGATTTCATCTGTTTTCGTGTATATCTCATATTAAATTGTTTTAAAAATTAAAACTAAATCTAACATCAAACACAGGCAATCTGAGTAAACACAAAATACAGTTTTTATATAATAATGTTATTTATTGAAGCCAAAAATGTATCCAATACCATTGGGACTGTGTGAAAAAGTGTTTGCATGTGTTTATTTTGCATTTATTTAGTAACTAAATCCCCAAATCTATGAAACTGCATTCATGATGGGGTTCAGCTGGACTAGACAAACCCTGACCTGATTACTGCCAGCCCTGCTCAATCAAATCAATACATAAATATAACTTATTCAGCAGCTTGAAGTTTGCTAAAAGATACACAGTAACACTCTATGCCACACAAGGTCGAAAGAAATTCCAGAAAGGACGAGGAAAAAGGTGACTGAAATGCATCAGTCTGGGAAGGGTTACAAAGCTGTGAGAGCCATTATCTCCAAATGGAGAAACATTGGCACAGTAGTGATCCTTCCCAGAAGTGGCCGACCTTCCAAAATTCTTCCAAGAGCACAGAGACAACTCATCCAGGAAGTCACAAAAAAGCCAAGGAACTGCAGGCGTCTCTCACATCACTAAAGGTCACTGTTCGTGACCATCAGAAAGACAACGGCCAAAAATGCCATCCATGGAAGAGTGGAGAGGCGAAACCCGCTGCTAACCCAGAAGAACATTAAGGATCATCTTGATTTTACCAAAACACACGTTAATGATTGTGGCAGGGCGGAGGGCGGGGCCGGGTCGTGATTATACACACCCGGTCCCTTATCGAGCTAATTGAGCCTCGGAGAGGGATAACAGCCGATTGCGAACGGTGGTGCGGGAGAGAGAGAGATCGTTTACGGACATGTCAAGCCGGTTCTCGCCTTCTCCTTTCCATTGAACTGCGTTACACTGCTTCTGAAATCCGGGAAGGAGGAGAGTAGAGTTCTCGCCACTACCGTCCACCCCAACGGAGCAGCTGCGGCCGTCTGCCGGGGGACGAGGAGCCTGGAGGGGTCCACGACCGCGAGGGGAGAAGGGGCTCCTAACCGACTGCCTGTAGCGGTCAGGCCCGCTGCCAGGGGCGGAGGAGTCCCCTACCAGCCACTGAAACACGGCGGGGTCTGAGACAGCCGACCGCGAGCGGGGAGGGGCTCGCTGCTGACTGCCTGGAGCGGGGGAGACCCCTTCTGTTCCTCAAGATCTCGGCGAGGCATTCCGTCCACCAGGGGCTGTAGGACTGCCTCCGATCTGTCCAGGGAGGCACGGCTGTCGTCCGTTGGAGGGTGGAGGAGTGGCTGGGGTCCAAGCTATGGCGTATCAGAGAAAGTGTTTGTTTTTTTGTTTTTTTCATCTCTCTCTCTTTCTCTCTCTCTCTCTCACTGCCGCTCTGCCTTGGCCTTTTCCCTCGTTTAAATTGTAGTGTTTTTTTTTGGGGGGGGGGGGGGGGGGGGGGTTACTACACTGTTACAGGAAGTACCCCCCAATTTAATTATTTCTGTTTCCCTCCTCTTGTACCCTCCCTCATCCAGGTAGACGGGGATGACCTGCTGGCAGACGGGGCTTAGGGCATGCCCTCTCCCAGGGAAAGAGGGGTGGGGGGGGGTACGTCATGCCGGGGGCACCCCAGCCTGAGAGAACGAGGGAGGAATGTGACAGGGTGGAGGGCGGGGCCGGGTCATGATCCTACACACCTGGTCCCTTATCGGCTAATTGAGCCTCGGAGAGGGATAAAGGCCGACTGCAGAGGATGGTGCGGGAGAGAGAGACATCTCGTTTACGGACATGTCCGTCATGTGTTTGTTTGTGTCTTTTAAGTTTATCATTAAAATATTATTTATATCATCAAGCCGGTTCTCACCTCCTTTCCATCTAAATCACGTTACAATGATCCTCAAACCTTTAAGGAGAATGTTCTGTGGACTGATGAGTCAAAAGTGGGACTGTTCCACATACAGAACATCATACCTATGGTCAAGCATGGTGGTGGTTGTGTGATAGTGTGGGGACGCTTTGCTGCTTCAGGGTGACTTGGAGTTATTGAGGAAAACATGAATTCTGCTCTCCAGCAGAAAATCCTAAAGGAGGACGTCCCGTCATCAGTCCGTGGGTTGAAGCTCAAGCGCAACTGGATTATGCAGCAAGACAATGATCCAAAGCACAGGAGTAATCCACCTCTGAATGGCTCAAAAGAAGCTAAATGAAAGTTTTGGAGTGGCCTAGTCGAAGTCCTGACTTGAACCCGATTGAGATGCTGTGGCTGGACCTTAAACGGGCAGTTCATGCTCGAAAAACACTCCACTGTTGCTGAACTAAAGCAGTTCTGCAAAGAAGAGTGGGCCAAACTTCCCCCACAGCTTTGTGAAAGACTGATCTCCAGTTATCGGAAGTGTTTGGTTGCTGTTGTTGCTGCTAAAGGTGGCACAACCAGCTATTAAGATTAAGGGGGCAGTTAGTTTTTCACATGGGTGATAGAGGTGTTGGATAACTTTTTTTGCTTCAATGACAAATGTACATGTATATATATATTTGAAAACTGTATTTTGTGTTTACTCAGGTTGCCTTTGATTTATGATCAATCTTGTTTGAAGATTTAAAACAATTTAGTATGAAAAATACACAAAAACAGAACAAATTAGGGGCAAATATTTATAGGTGATGAATCCCCACCCAGGTTGTGGCCAGACTTCCTGTTGAGATGCAAGTGAGGTGAATTAAGGCTGAAATATCAATGTGATCAATCAGGTCTTTGTGCAAAGCAAACACAGCCGATGTAAGTGATGGGGTCAGTGTGGAGAAGATGGTAATAGAGACAGAGAAAGAGAGAGAGTGTGCGAGAGATTTTCTGTCAAGAGCTGCACTTCTAAGATTTATCTCTCTTTAGTCCGTTAGTCTTAATAAGCTGAGGTTTATGCTGAGCAAGCGGATATTTGTTTCCTTAATCAGCATAATTACATGCATGTTTTCATTTCTGTCCCGAGTGGACCTGGTCTGGGAAAGTATTTTGGAAGGTCTATAATTTTTGGTTGTCACGCTATCCCAGATGTGTATGAATTGCTTTCTTCTGAAGAACACAAATATTTTTAGAAGAATATCTCAGTTCTGTCGGTCCATACAATGCAAGTGAATGGTGGCCAGAAATGTGAAGGTCCAAATAGCACATAAAGGCAGCGTAAAAGTAATTCATATGACTCTAGTGGTTTAATCCATGTCTTTAGAAGTGATATGATAGATGTGGATGAGAATTAGATCAATATATGTCTTTTTTTACTATAAATCCCCACTTTCACTTTCACATTATTCTGCTTATGTTTTTGCAATTCGCATTCCTTGTGAAGATCGCCACCTACTGGTCAGGGAGGAGAATTTATGACTTTAATATTGATCTGTTTGTCACCCACATGTATCGTATCACTTCTGAAGACATGGATTGAACAACTTGATTCGTATGAATTACTTTTATGCCGCCTTTATGTGCTTTTTGACCTTCAAAGTCCTTGCCACCATTCAGTTGCATTGTATGGACCTACACTGCTGAAATCTTCTGCAGAAGAAAGTAAGTCTAGGAGGTTGAGTAAATGATTTTTTTGGTTGAACTAGCCCTTAAAATCTCAATAAAGCATTAACCATAAAATCTGTTTGTGAGAACATTTTAGCACCGCATATTGGAGATTTCAACCTCTGAACTGTAATAAACAACATAATATCACTTTGCAAAAATGTACCCATGGTCACATAATTTTCATAAAATCAGGCTCAAAGTTTCTCTGTTTTGCTCCAGGACAAAGATTTTATATTGGACAGGGTGCTGAGCCAATACTTACCAATCCTGTAACCCATGTTTAATGCAACTGGAGTTGCTTTTTCTTGCATTTTTTTTATTATTATTTTTTTTTATGGATTTTTTTCAAGGATTTGGGCATGTCACACATTCTATACATGTGAAGCCTATTTTTAGGGCCATTGATGTTTTTTTTTGTTTTTTTTTTTTCATTATGATATTTACTTACATTATGCACCACAATTATGATATTTACTTCCATTATGCACCACATTATGCACCACAATTCTCATTAACAATGCAAAAGAAAATGATCATTATGATTTTCTCATTACCACAGTGTGATTTAAAAATGATAAGAAATTGTAAAGTATTTATATTATAGTAATTTTCCCTTAGTACTACTGGAGTAAATATGTGCTTAAGAGCAAAAAATCATAATGGTCCCATTTTCAATGCAAAATACAATGCAATGCAATTTCTTTATTGTTTGTTTAATTATTATATGTACTGGGTTATGTTTAAATATGACCAGGACATTGTCTTTTTTTCCTCACATGTTTCATGAGAATCACACAAAAAGAGGTCTTCAGTAACAAAAACAGCCTGTTTAATTTAAAGGGTCAGAGAGAGGGTGGGAAATTGTCATGAGAAACTGAATCATGACTGTTTGGGGTGCAAGAAACCTTCACTATAACATAAGTGGACTTCAGTGAAAAAGGTGAACTGTGACAAAAGTGCAGAATATGGCCCTTTAAGCGCTCTCTGCTTTTGTCTAACACACTGAAGCGATCTTTAAATTGCTCTCTTTAAGTGAACATTCAAACTTGACATTAGAGAGATTGTGTGACCTTTCTATTCTCATACGGGACTTCCTACACTAAAAGATGAGTGGTAAAATTTACTTCAGAATTCACCAATCCTCATAGTCTAAATCTCTCTCTGAAAACTGAAATGTCCAATTGACATAATTATCCAGACCCTTAACTCACTACTTTTGGCAGCGATTACAGCCTCATGTCTTTTTGGGTACGATACGATTTGGGAATTTTCTGCCATTCTTCTCTGCAGATACTATCAAGCTCTGTCAGATTGGATGAGGACCGTCGGTGGACGACCATTTTCAGGTCTCTCCAGAGATGTTTGATTGGGTTCAAGTCCGGTCTCTTGCTGGGCCACTCAAGGACATTCACAGAGTTGTCCCAAAACCACTCTTGCATTGTCTTGGCTGTGTACTTTGGGTCATTGTCCTGTTGGAAGGTGAACCTCCAGCCCAATCTGAGGTCCTGAGTGCTCTGGACCAGGTTTTCATTCATGTATCTCTGTATTTTGCTGCATTCAGCTTTCCTTCATCCCTGACCAGTCCCCAGTCACTGCTGCTGATAAACACCCCCACAGTATGATGCTGTCCACCATCATGCATCGGCCATTTTTCCAGTGGGCCGGCGCACTTTGGGGCCGATCAGGGGCAGACTGGACATCGGAAGAACCGAGCGGTCTGGTGGGTCGGCCGCGAAAGTTGCCGAATGGGCCGCGATAAGCTAAAATGAGCCGGAGAAAGGACCACAAAATGGTGCGGGCGATATACCCCACATGTCAACAACTTTTGGGCCAGTTGCCATGTAAAATCCCAGGCCGATTTCTCTTCCCAGTCCAGCCCCGAGTCAGTGTGTAATCATTTTCAATATTCAGTCTTCAGCCTGCCCTTCATTTGTTCATGGGTCGCTGACAAGTAAGATTGTCTGAGGTCATCAAAATTAGAAATCTTTTATAAATCTCAACTCTGGGGCATTTGTGGGCTTCCACCTGCAGTTCACACTCTAATCTAAAAGCTCGCCGTTTACACATACGGTGGACTAATTGCCAAAAATGTGTCTCCTTTTTTCAGATGATACACTACAGGTGTCTTGTCTTAGATCCAAACGATGCATTAAAGTGTCTCACGTGTCATGCTAGGCAATTATTTGCACATCAGCTTCTGTTGTTCCTCATAAGGGAGTGTTGTGTTTGCTGTAACATTAACGGCTTATACGTCTTTGTCTCCAAAATAAGCACTAATTAGTGGATTTGTAACAGAGCGACTTGACATAGCAAGGTGCTTCTATTCACATCTGTCCAAATGAAATTCAAGCTAACCCTAAATGAGCAGCCACCTTGTGTTTTTTAATAGCGATGTTAATGCTTCACTTCAGCTCTTGTCCCTAAACAGCTGTGTTGTGCAGCCAGTCCGACTAACAGTAATAAACCGTGACAAAGTACTCGTCCCCCAAGGAGAGGCCAACAGCTTGACAGAAAAACACATCGGCCCATTCTCTTCATTAATATACATGTGAGCTTAAATGACAGCATACATCATCGCCGCAGTTCCTGAACAGATGTATCGTCAAAAACTCTGTCTTATGTTTAGAATAAGTTTGAAAATATGCTAGCACCTTGCGTGGCAGCTCTGCCGTCGGTGGTGTGTGTGTATGGGTGATTTATACAGCGCCTTTTTTAACCTTAGCTGTTACCAAAGCGCTTTACACTGTGTCCCATTCACACATTCACACACCAATGACATGTATGACATGCAAGGCGCTAGCCTGCCATTGGGAGCAACTTGGGGTTCAGTGGCATGTGGAGTCATGTAGGCCGGGAATCAAATGTCAAAGCTGTGATTAGTGGCCGACCTGCTCTACCACCTAAGCAACAGCTGCCCCAAAGAAAGACCTTAAATGTAAAGGTATACATCTGCTAAAAATGAGCAGCATTTATGAGCACACAAGCATCATATTGATGTGCACACCTGTCACTTTTTATTCCCATCAGAACCACATAGAAATGTAAAAAAAAAAAAATAATAATGTTCTTTAAAATGCTTAGCATAAGGGTCAGTGATTCTGTGTTATAAAATATTACAAATTAAACAAATAACTGCCAAATAAATGTAAAATATTTTTTACATTCTTAAAATAATTGCTAATTAATTTCCCTGATTTATATATATATATATATATATACACTACCGTTCAAAAGTTTGGGGTCACTTACTCATTCTTTATTTATTTATTTATTTCACATTTTAGAATAATAGTAGTCAGCAAAACTATGGAATAATAGAAATGGAAATATGGGAATTATTTTGTGACCAAAAAATCCAAAATAAATCCAAAACTATGTAATATTTTAGCATCTTCAAAGTAGTCACCCTTTGCCTAGATTTTGCAGACATGTACTCGTGACATTTTCTCAACCAACTTCTTGAGGAATCACCCCGGGATGCTTTTTAAACAGTATTGAAGGAGTTCCCATCTATGTTGGGCACTTATTGGCTTCTTTTCTTCATATTTTGATCCAAGTCATCCATTTCAAAAACTTTTTTTTTTTTTAGGAAATTTTAGATTTGTAATTAAATAAATGTATATGTTTTGGCAGAATAATATTTTGTCTACAAAGTTAATTTCAAACTTTTAAGCATACACCTTCAGATCAAAAGATTTTTAAGATCATGAGAAACATTTCAGACAAGTGACCCCAAACTTTTGAACGGTAGTGTATATATATATATAATTATTATTTTTTTATTTATAGTTTAAATGTATTATAGAGGGTAAGATAAAATGGCCCAAATAGAGAAATTCTGGAAACAATCTTAACAATTAGGAAAAAGTGATTAAATAGACACATTAAAATGTAAAATGCTGATAAATTCCAAAATGTTTAATGATAATTAAAAAAAGTTTAGTAATATTTATATTTATGTTTATTGTATTTATATTTGTATATATTTATTTAAAGTTTTAAACGTATTATAGAGAGTAAGTTAGAATGTCCCAAATAGAGAAATTCAACACTCTTGTACATTAAAGTGATTTAAGAGACAAATAAAAATTAGACAGTTAATACATTTACAAATGTTTAATAATACAATTTTTTTTAAATATAATTAATTATATTTATTATGTTTATAGTTTCAAAAATCTTAAATGTTAAGAAAAACGTGAATAAAGAGACAAAATAAAAATTTAAAAATTAATTAATCAAAAAAAAGGTTTCATAAAAATAAAAAAGTTTAATTATATTTATTATGTTTATAGTTTTCAACAATCTTAAACATTAAGAAAAAATTGATTAAAGAGAAAAAATTTAAATTAAAAACTTAATAAATTTACAAAAGTTAAATAATAATAAAGGAAAGTTTGATTATATTTATTAAATTGATAGTTTAATTTTGTTTATTATTTTTAAGGAGCGCAAGTTAAAATGTCTCAAATTTCTGGCCAATTTACAGTTTTCCTAATTTTCCTTAAATAAGGAAAAAGTGATTAAAGAGACAAAATAAAAGTTCAAAACATGAATGCATTTAAAGGAAATGTTTAATAATTTTTTAATGCTTTTGTAAAAAAAGCTATTTTCTTGGTGACAGAAAAGTTCCCCTAATTGAAGAATCACACTTAAACAGGTCTTAAAAGGTTCTTAAACAGATAATTCACCCAAAAATGACAATTCTGTCACCATTTATTCACTCTCATGTTGATTTTGATTTATTTTGTATTGTTTTTGGAATACAAAAGGGATGTTTAGCAGATGTATAGCCTCAGTCACATTAAGTGCATCTTTTCTCCATACAATGAATGTGAATGGTGACTGAGGCTAACCTTCTGTCTAACATCCCTTTTTTTACATGCAGAAGACAAATCTCCCTTTTTTGTGTCCAGTATCTCTACAGAACTGCATGACCTTCAGACAAACACATTCTGGGCAGCATTTGTGGCATGAGCCATAAACAACAACCGTTGCCACAGAAAACAGTGGTTTAATTTGTATTGTCTTGCTTTGTTTATTGGAGGAATGACATTACTTCACCTAATTCAATTCTACAGCTCACACGTGAATACACATCACTCAATATGTAGGGCTCAGCTGTTTCTACCCTCATTTAGACAATAAGAGGCAATAATGGCCAAATATGTCCGTAAATTGATGTGAATTCCTCAACAATCTTTCAGGAGAGGGAGATTAAGTTTGGTCAGGGTTAGGTACTTTCGGATAGATAATGTTACTTCTAATTTCTTCACAAGTCTCTTTTATTCTGGGCAAAGATGACCTTTGACTGGCTCTCTAAAAGATTTCTAAATGAGTCTTTTGCTGTTGAAAATTGTAATTGGAAAAGCGTGGCTGGTAGTGTAAAATGTAGTGGATTACATTATTCTTTGTGACATTCATAGATGATCTTTTCCCTTTCAGCCTTTGCAAAAGACATCAGACTAAATATATAGAGGAAGAGATGGGGCTAGTTGTCACAATGGCCAAATCTCTGTAACTATATGA
Source organism: Moxostoma hubbsi (assembly GCA_032164185.1). NCBI lineage: Eukaryota > Metazoa > Chordata > Actinopteri > Cypriniformes > Catostomidae > Moxostoma > Moxostoma hubbsi. The sequence goes on from JAVLUX010000025.1 coordinate 950,165, forward strand.
ACTTTGGGCAGAAGTCCAATTACACAAATGCTGGTTTTCTCTAGCAGTGGTCCTTTATGGTGACTTTAAACACCTCATTCAATACTGTCGTAATTAGAATAATAGACTTTTAATGGCCAGCTCCCATATAGCGAGACATGCCCTTTCACAAAATGTCATTGGGGAGGGGACATGAAGCATCTACATGTTTCCATTGATCATGGTATAAATATTGGGGTGGGGGTGGTTGTACTTGCTTGTTTTGATTGGGGGGAACCATGCCCCTACGCCCCTGAACGCATACCTCTGAGACCTGGGACCTCATTCCACCCCCCTGTACCTCATCCATTTTTTGGAGTTGTTATCAAACCCCTTTAGTGTTCCTCAATCTATATCTTATAAATAGTGTGGCCAAAAAACAAACAAAAAAAAGCCAAAATTGCACAAAAACAACAACAACAAAACAAAAAAACCAATCAATTAAGTAGTTCAAGTACCAAAAGTGTATAGGGTCATTTGAGACCCTAGGTATGTAAGAGTGGTTATTATATTTTGACAATCTATATCAGTTCACTCTCACAGGATATATTTCATGTTTATTACAAGATACATTAGTACTATATTCATACAAATACAGTAAGTACTACATCACGTTGAGTTTCTGTGCAACAATGGTGAATTATCTGTATCCCGTTGTGTACACATGGTCTGCACTTATATAGCGGTTACAAAAGCGCTTTACATTGTGTCCCATTAACCTATTAACACACACACCAATGACGGCAGAGCTGCATGTAAGGCACTAGTCTGCCATTGGGAACAACTTGGGGTTCAGTGTCTTGCCCAAGGACACTTCGGCATGTGGAGTCGTGTGGGCCGGGAATCGAACCACCAACCCTGCGATTAGTGGCCGACCCGCTCTACCCACATTCTGTATTTACATTTTTAAAGTGTGTATGTTTATTTTTGCACTGTTCAAACATCCTGTCGCTCTATTGTGGGCACCTCCACATGTATATATGCCCACTCAGAAAACACTGCTGCCAGAATCAGTAATCAGAGGACATGGGCCCTCTAGAGAGGCCCTTCACACAGATTTACACGCACATGCATAAACAAACTAATACAAGTAAGTCATATGACAGAAAGTCATACGAGTTTTAATCGACATGATGGCGAGTAAATGATTTATGGGTGAGCTAAACCTTTAAGGACATTTTCACCGAGCTGCGTTTGAGACTGTCTCGATCTATCTGAATCTATTCTCTCTCATTCCGGTCAGGTTTAGCACCATCTGATGCCAATTAGACTTCCAGGCAGAGCCAGCTGATCCAGTCGCAGTTCATTTTTAAGGGGAAGTCGTGCTCTAGTGTGTTAATTACACAATAAGGTACAAGAGACTGTACAAGAGTGCTGTATGTTGGGAGAAGTAACAGCTTGACGCATCTTGTTAGGCATGATGCACAGCACGACTTTGATATAGCATGGCTCTTACACTGATTACGGATACTACGGATAAATATGAAGAGAAAAATAAATCATGAAAACATTATTTTATTAAGCAAATTCTTTAGGTTCCATCCTGCACTAGACGATATACAGCAGTCCCTTGAAATGTAAACTAGGGTTAAAGGTTGGCCTCTGTTGGTACTGTATAGTACATTAACTAGATATACAAGTGTTTTGCATTAAAGCCGTTCAAGGCCGTAACCGCAGTGTACATTGAGAGGGGGTGGGGGGTTTGGGGTGCATTGTGGCTGCCTCCAACAACACCCCCCCCCCCCCCCCCCCCCAATAAACGGCCCTGCCGCCAATAAACAAATATGGCCAAATTGCCCCCCCCCCCAATAATTGATATCTTTGTTGCTGTTCTGCTGTACCGCTCAATGTCATTTGAGATAGCCAATGAAATCGATGAAGGTGGGACTCAAGTTTGAGAAGCTAAGCGGGAACCTCATGGATTTATTTATATTCCAGCGCCACTCATCAGCAAGCGGTTTAGGTTAAGAGTGGCACTATCATGTAAGATGTAAGTATCTAACTAAATATGCCAAATTTGACCCCTGTTTTATGACTAAAATGTCACACCAACCAAAAGTAATTTCCAAAGGGTGCAAACTATTTTCCATTTTGCAAAATTCACCATTTTCAACAGAAAATGTGTCACGTACAGAACGTGATTTGCATGTCAACAATAATTGTGAATGTGAAAACATTAACAGAGCACTTTTCAGCATATCAGGCTTAAGATAAAGCACAAATGTGTGCATGTTGTAAAGGAATTGAATGAACGTGGTTATCTGGAAGCTTTTAGAAAATTCACTTGACATCGTCTAAGAAAATGACTGATAAAACACAAAGTAGAGCGTAATCACCCTCAGATTAAAGCTAGAACATTGGACCTGTGAGTTGTTCACCTAAAAATGGAAAATGTACTTTTACGCACTCATTTACTCTCCCTTGTGTTGTTCAAACCTCACATGCTTTTACTTTTCTTGGAACATAAAAATAGATATTTTAAGCAAATCTCTTCCATAGAATAACATTTCAGAGTGAGCAGGAGCTGTCAAGCTTCAGAAAGTGTTGTATGGACTATTTTAATGGTATTTTCATGATGATTGTTTTCCTCTTTGGACCATGAGAGGAGTGGTCAATATGAGCTGTTTTTGGATGTAAAAGAGCTTCATTCTTTTTGCTAGCCAGCTGATGTCATGCCATTTTACAGACTCATCAGTGATGAAAAGAAACGCATATTATCAGTATATTTCAGTATTACGCATACTGTAACCCTACAGCACAAAAATTGAAAGAAAAGATTACAGAAACAGGCAAATTTCAAGCAATGCAGGCCTTTATCCCTCTCGGAGGCTTGATTAGCCTGATATGGGACCAGGTGTGCATCATCACGACCCGGCCCCGCCCTCCGCCCTGCCACACATTTAAAACCAAGAATGATCAAATTTTGGTTGCATTAAAAAAAACGTTAACACGTTTAAAGCCTTTATTCAGAAAATTATTACATTTACTATTTTAAAAGCCAGAGGTCACCCACAACCCCCCACCCCCAAAAATGTTTTGGCTTTGCTATAGGCTATTACTAACCTGTTTAAATCAAGAGAGTCTGTAGTTTCATCTGATATGCCATTTTTTTTAAACATTTATTGATGCAAGCTGTTAAACAATGACCACATGCTCATTTCCTGTAAGAATATTCCTCTCCACTAATTACTTTCCAAATCGTTACAGAGCATTTTGAGTGTGGGACAGCGATATATCAGGTCTTATGATTTATTGTTGGTCCTCTATACACAGTTTCTATGTGCTGGCCTGCATGAATATGGGTTTCTATACAATATACAGTTGTTGATATGTGTTGTTTCATATATAAACTTGCATGCAACATATACAAATGCAATTCAGTGACTTATCTACTCAGTATTGTATTGGTAAGGCTGTGGTATTTAATAAGGCACTTTAAGATTTGGAAATTCCTCAGCCCCATTGACTCGCTTGATTTTATTTACACCCCTGACTCATTTGTGCCTGACAAACTCTGAGGAAGGCTGTTTGCCAAAATGCATCAGTGTGCAGTCACTGTTTTTTTATTTATTTATTTAATACCATTTTTTATGTCCTTATTTGACTAGTCAATTAGTAATAAAGACTTTTTAACTTTCTACCAGAAAACGAGCCTTGGACTATTTCCTTGAATTACAATGATCGTGTAGGTTGACTATATTTCCTTAAAATATCCTATATTTACTGTGCATTATCCCACTGAGAAATCAATGGATGCATCCAAAAGCTGAAACATGTTGCTTTCAGATGCTTTAGATGGAGTTAGGATTTCAAACTGTTCTGAGACCAGTGCAGACAGACAGCACACTGGAGGTGAAGTCATGCACTAAATAGGGAGCAAGGGAGCATCCTATAGCTCTCCTATAACTGTTCTGAGACCAGTGCAGACAGACAGCACACTGGAGATTAAGTCAATCACTACATAGGGAGCAAGGGAGCATCCTATAGCTCTCCTATAACTGTTCTGAGACCAGTGCAGACAGACAGCACACTGGAGATTAAGTCAATCACTACATAGGGAGCAAGGGAGCATCCTATAGCTCTCCTATAACTGTTCTGAGACCAGTGCAGACAGACAGCACACTGGAGATTAAGTCAATCACTACATAGGGAGCAAGGGAGCATCCTATAGCTCTCCTATAACTGTTCTGAGACCAGTGCAGACAGACAGCACACTGGAGGTTAAGTCATTCACTAAATAGGGAGCAAGGGAGCATCCTATAGCTCTCCTATAACTGTTCTGAGACCAGTGCAGACAGACAGCACACTGGAGATTAAGTCATGCACTAATTAGGGAGCAAGGGAGCATCCTATAGCTCTTCTATGCAGCTCAGAATTATTTATGCAAATTTCTGATGTAATATCTGTGAGTCTCAAAAACATGAATAACCAACACTCCTGGAAACATAATAAACAATGACATAATCAGAAACAAATTGATGAAAATCTGATTTTCTATAGCTTGGTATTATTTAAAATTTCACAACTTAGTCCTGCTGAGTTGTGAAATATATTTTTAGAGAAACTATTTGGTAAAAAAATATTATTATTATTATTTGCATGTTTCTTAGGGGCTACTAGTTACAAATCAAGAAGGGGAATGGTCTCTGGAGGTTATGTTAAAACTAACATTAAAAATTAACAATTGTATTTTTATTAATAAATATTAACCCAGATTAATAAGTAAAACTTTACAATAAGGTTCCATTATTTACTTTATTTGACATTATATAATAAGTTTTCAAACATTTTGCAAGGTAAAAACATTTTACGTTTTTTTTTTTTTTTTTTTGCAAATATGTTTAATTTGACAATTTCATCCATCCATCCATCCATCCATCTTCAACTGCTTATCTGAAGTCGGGTCGCGGGGGCAGCAGCTCCAGCAGGGGGCCCCAAACTTCCCTATCCCGAGCCACATTAACCAGCTCTGACTGGGGGACCCCGAGGCGTTCCCAGGCCAGTGTGGAGATGTAATCTCTCCACCTAGTCCTGGGTCTTTCCCGAGGCCTCCTCCCAGCTGGACGTGCCTGAAACACCTCCCTAGGGAGGCGCCCAGGGGGCATCCTTACCAGATGCCCAAACCACCTCAACTGACTGGGGGGGGGGGGGTTAAACATATTTGGTAACACTTTACAGTAAGGCTCTATTTTTTTAACATTAGTTAACATGAACTATGAACAGTACTCTAACAGCATTTATTTATCTCAATTAATATTAATTTCAACATATACTAATGCATTTTTTTTAAATCAAAAGTTAACATTTGTTAATGCACTATGAACTGACCTTAACAAACTGAAAAGATGATTTATTTATTAACTACAATTAACAAAGATTTATAAATGCTGTACACAATACTGTATTGTTCATTGTTAGTTCATGATTACTAATGCATTAACTAATGGAACCTTATTGTAAAGTGTTAAATGTATTTGTCATTGTCCATACAAGCATCTCTGACTTTATGCCATATGTCTATTTCAGACAGAACGTTCCTTAAAGTGTTAAGTACCATTTAATTAAGTAGGATATAGTTCCTTGATATGTAAACAATGGTTAATATTTGGCCTCTGGTAAACAGGTGTTTGCATCATAGCTGTTACCCTGAATATCACGAATGTTAGGTCGACTAGAGAGATGTTTTCACCAATCTAATGGCTGCGGTCTGATGGAGATGGCGCCGTTGTATGTGGCTTGCCGTTGAATTCGTGTTCTAGTCCCTAGTGTGTTTGTTTTAATTCGTTTTTTTGTTTTATTTAACTCCGTGCGCTTCATCCATATTGGCCTATGACAAATCAACTCTTAAGCTTGCAAACCTGTGCAAACGATCTGCTCCATCAAGCGCGAAATGGCTCATATCACTCGACCTCCTCCTTTTCTGCTGTAGATACCTGGTTACCTGGACCGCTGGCCGTGTTCTCTACCGGCAAGGAAGCGTAAGATAAAACACGGGAGATGGGGTGACCTTGCTGTAAAGCTAAAGTGCTATTTGGCTTAACAACGTGAGGCTTGCTCTTCTCTGGGTCTCCATCTGAGGGGCTTTGTTGGCGATTACATCATTCGCTGGTGCTCTCTGGATCCAGTATGCGAATGGTATATTTCACTGACTCCGGCTGCAGCTGCTCCGCTCCCTGTTTACAGCTCGTCCCGTGTCCACCATGGAGGAGTTAGGAGCTATCTTCGTACTCTTCCTCAGGTGAGGCAGTTTGAGTCGTCGTCTGATAACTCGCCTCGGCCTAGGATGGCATTGCCCGTTCTCTGAACTTCAACCCCCGAATTGTTGTTTTTTTTAATTCACCTCGTACAACGGGCCACGGTAGGGTACTGGTCTCTATATTTAAAGAAACATTTTCTTGCCGCCCGCTTATGGATTATGACTATAGGAGTTTTGTGTTGCAGATGTTTACATTGGATCTGAATTGCCCACTCTTGGTTGCTCTGATATACCGTCCCCCCTAAGCACAACATAGACTTTTTAAATGAGTTTGCAGACTTCTAGGGGTAAATTATACCGAAATACGATAAACTGTTAATTCTTGGAGATTTCAATGTTCATGTATGTTGCACAGCAGACTCATTAGCTAAAGAATTCATTACTCTGATTCATGTGAATGGCCCTACTCATCAGCTTGGACACACACTTGACCTGGTTTTATCATATGGCATTTCTCCTTATGATTTTGAAGTATTTGATAATGGGTTTTCAGACCATAAATCTGTGATATGTTCTGTTCCTTGGGTATCTAATACTTCTAAAGCCTCTAAATATGTCCGTCAACCTTGTTTAATTACCTCAACCACTAGCAAAGTGTGCTCGAGCGCTGAGCTTCTACTTAGGCTCAACTCTATATGTTTAAGTGTTTTAGACTGACTGGCTCCTGTTAAGACTTTAAAACTTAAACCTAGATCTGAGCCTTGGATTGACGATAACATGCGCTCTTTGAGGCAGATCTGTAGAAGTGTGGAGCGTAAGTGGAAAAAGGACAGGCTCCAGATTTCCTTTGAAATACTTGTTGAAATAAGTGATTCTTTATCCAAATTCCAGGTGGCAGACAGAGTATCAAAGTCCAGGTATTTTGCGGAAATCATTAACAAGAATTACCATAGACCCAAAACTCTTTACTATTTTTAATGCTGTTGTTAATCCAACAGTTTGTGAGTACCCAGCTGTGTCAGAAACTATCTGTGAGGAGTTTCTTAGATTTTTTTGTTAATAAGATCAATGATATCAGATTGGGGATATCGCCCCCTGTTTTTAATCCTTCCATTCCCCCTGTTTGTACTGCTGAGTTCAGTCAGTTCAGTCTCAGTCTCTTTTATAAATCTTCAAGAAATTGTCGGTCAGTTAAAGCCATCAGGCTCCACATTGATGTTATTCCTCCATTTTTCCTGAAACAAGTTTTTGATACAGTAGGTCCCTACTTTTTGAATATGATAAATCGATGTTTTGAAACTAGTACCTGATGTGGTTAAACATGCTACAGTTTATCCTTTGCTGAAAAGACCGAACTTATACCCTACTGTTTTAGCAAATTTTAGACCTATTCCTAACGGTAAATGGTCTGCACTTATATAGCGCCTTTTTAACCTTATCGGTATTCAAAATGTTTTACACTGTGACTCATTCACCCATTCACACACACACACACACTCATACACACATTCATGCAAGGCGCTAGCCTGCCATCGGGAGCAACTTGGGGTTCAGTGTCTTGCCCAAGGACACTTCGGCACATGGAGTCGTATGGGCCGGGATTCGAACCACCAACCCTACGATTGGTGGCCGACCCACTCTACCAACTGAGCCCCTCGAATCTGTCTTTTATCTTTATTAAAACACCACTCGACAGAGACTGCACTTTTGAAGATTTTAAATGATATTTTACTAACTGGCGACATTGGGGACTTTGCTGTGCTTGTGCTCTTAGACTTGTGTGCTGCTTTCGATATAGTGGACCAAGCTGTCCTTCTTGCTCGCTTGGAATAAAAGGAAGTGCACTGAAATGGTTTAAATCATATCTTTCTAATAGAAGTTTTAAAGTTAACGTTGGTGAACATTCATCTGAGTCAGTTCCTCTATCGTGTGGTGTGCCCCAGGGTTCTATCTTAGGTCCCATTCTCTTTTCATTATATGCTTCCATTGGGCTCTATCTTTAGGAAGCGCGGGCTGTCGTTCCATTGCTATGCTGATGACACTCATCTATCTGCCCCTTAAAAAAAAAAAGAGTTCTGGTGGCTTGGAAGCACTTATGATACTGTATGTTTATCTGATGTGAAGGCTCTGTTGTCCTTAAATGTTCTTAATTTTAACGAGAGTGAAACTGGAATAATAGTGTTTGGTCCGTCGGATTCTTTTAGTACTCCCAAAATAAATCTCAGTGATTTATCATTTTCTGTAAAGCCCTTGTCTAGATGTGGTTTTTGACGCTGGTCTGAAATTTGACAAACAGATAAACACAATGTTTAAATCATGTTTCTTTCAGCTTCGACTACTAGAAAAATTTAAATCTATTCTGTCTAGTAAAAGTAATGTTGAAAAAGTCATTCATGCCTTCATTACATCGAGGCTGGATTACTGTAACTCACTGTATTTCGGGATTAGCAAATCATCTTTATTCCACTTACAGATTGTTCAAAATGCAGCTGCAAGACTTTTAACTAGATATTTAGAGATCATATTGCGCCAGTGTTACGGTCCTCGCATTGGTTGCCTGTGCGATATAGTAAATTTCAAAATTCTTCTTTTCGTTTTTAAATCTTTAAATGGTTTAGCTCCTCTTTATCTTTCAGATTTACTGACTGAATATCGTCCCGCTTTTTCTCTCCGGTTGTCCAACCAGAGATTGTTGTGCATCCCGAATTCTTAGCTGAAATGTAGGGGTGACCGTGCCTTTTCGGTAGCTGCACCCAGATTGTGGAATGCTCTGCCCCTCTTTATTAAATCTGCACCATCACCATCTGTTTTTAAATCTAAGCTAAAAACCTCCAATCTCTTTGATTTGAAATATAACAAATGAGGATGTTTTATTGCACTGTATTTTAGTAATGATGCTATAGTGTCTAATTATTCTTTATTGTGCAACACATTGGACAACTCTGGTTGTGTTTAATGGTGCTATAGTAATAAAACTGACATTGTCAATCAGCTTCCAGGCCTGTAACTATCAGTTTTATTATATTTCTTTATTTTTTAATGAACAAACTTGGATGTCGTGATGTACTGTACATGTGAAGGATGGCAAGGTAGAATGAGAAACTTGGATCAATGGAAAAATGTATAAAAGGAAACATTGCAGAGTGCTGTTTTGATTTCTTTGATTCGACTTTAAATATGAAACGCTATGTCTAGATGTTTTATTCGTTTATGATGGCTAGACTGTGACTGAACTGGTCTAACATTTAAAACAAAGTCCTGCCTGTCTCTGAAAAGCTGACCCTGAGTTAGTCAATCTGTTAAATCATCACAATTTACAACGTGACTTCTCAATGCGACAAACAATGTGTGCGAAAACAGTATGATGGGAGTTTTAAAAGTAGTGTTCTTACTGTGTTGGAACCGGGCACGATTCGATAAAGTGACAATCACCAAGTCTGTGGTTTTCCTTTGTTTATCAAAGCTATTTTCGTTCTTCAATATTCCTGTCTGGAATTGTTTTCCTCCTGTGTCTGGATCTCTCATTATTCCTGTAAGAGGAAACAGTCCGAGCGATAGAGAAGGAGAGCGGAGGTCAAAGGTGAATGCAACTGGGCCTAATTTCCTCAGCACTCCCATTGCTTTGTTTGCAGCCAATATGAGAATGACTCGTAAGAACGAAGCTCTTGAGAAAGTGAAATGAATCAAGTCGAAGGAGGCTGAAAGCTCAATGGGCTTTCGGGGGAGATTGAGAAGGAGCCCATGAGACGCCAACAATGTGAACATGCAATGGAGGACTGCTCCCCGTACAAGGCAACAAAGCTAAATTACAAAACCTAATTGAAAGTGTTGTATCTCTTTTCAAGGCAATGATGCAGCTGATTAGAAAGATAATTGAGCTGGGAGTGAAGAACTGGCGGGGGACTTTAACACTAGTCTTGGTAATAACAAAACTATATCGCTGGCATGATGCAAAAACAGATTGCATGGCAAGACTTCATTAGGGACCGTGACTGTGTCTTTTGTCAGAAGAATCCGAGCGGTTTGTGTGCATTTGAATATCGCTCCCAAGCTGAAGGCAAGTTCTGCTGTCATTTGATCTTTTAATCTTTAATTAATTTCAGGCATCCTTTGAGAGTTGCTCTACAATGTTATAAGTAGATGGGTTGGTTAATGAGGCAACTTCCTGTCAATTATTTCATGCATTAGTCCTGTCGTGATAGTCTTTCAGCTCACATTGGGGCGGCTGTGGCAGAGCAGGTCGGCTGCTAATCGCAGGGTTGGTGGTTCGATTCCTGGCCCACATGACTGCACATGCCGAAATGTCCTTGGGCAAGACACTGAACCCCAAGTTGCTCCCACTGGCAGGCTAGTGCCTTGCATGGCAGCTCTGCCATCATTGGTGTGTGTGTGTGTGTGTGTGTGTGTGTGTGTGTGTGTGTGTGTGTGTATGGGACGCAGTGTAAAGCGCTTTGAATACCGCTAAGGTTAAAAAGGTGCTATATAAGTGCAGACCATTTACATGTTGACTAGCGTGCTCTTCAGGACTCGTACCTTGGTCCTTTACATCACAAGTCCAATGCTCTCAGTTGACCTACTGTGCAAGTTGAAGATTGAATCAAACAATCTTGTAAATGTAGTTGGTTACGTAATGCAAACGTTAAAATAAGTCATGCTCTACAGTAAAAGTTGTATCTTTCATAAGATAGCATTGTGTGAGGAACTGGAGCGAAAATATGTTTTTGCAAAAATGTAGGTATGGTAACGCAATTCTATACGTTATTTCTATTCTATTCCATTGTAAGTGCCTCACTGTAACCGCAATTTTTATTAAAGAAATGAGGGACGAGTATAAATACATTTTTGTTTTAATCAACATTATGCCACAAATGCTGTCGATTGAGCTTAACATATGATTAAATATTAATTTAACACAAAATGATGTCCGGTTCTAGCAGCTTTCTGGGACTATCGGATCACAGAATCATAAGGGTGCATGTGGAAACCAAAGGCATCGTGAGGTCCTGTGATTCTCATGCATTGTGTGGTGTGGGATTTCTAGCCCAGATCAACTGGAGCGGAGCCAAACCCGTCCACAGAAGCAGGACATTAGAGAAATTCCACAGCAGATAAAAACAGAGTTTATTGTACGGTCACTGCCAGGTCTCAGACAATAGACCCTCTTCAGAGCCTCTCTCTTAACCTCTGAACTCTAGTTCCTGTCCTGTTCTACACCAGGGGCTTGACGGACACCATGCTGCGGTTGCTATTTGTGATTGTCTGATCATGGGAAATGGGCAGAATCATAATATTCTCTGTGACTTGTTTATGACCCATTAACGTTTGAGTGAATCTCATGAATACATGCCCGGAATTTCACCCCAAAATCAAAAGACAAAAACAATCAATTAAATTTTGCATAAAATAACATTTTTCAACACTTTTTTTTTTTTGGTAATTGCTCATTGTTGATTTTCATCACTGCAACACAGTTATTTTTTTAACTGTATATTTTATTAAAGGAATATTCCGGGTATGTTATATGTTAAGCTCAATAAACATTTGTGGCATAATGTTGAATACCATCAAAACTATTTCGACTTAAAAAAAAGAAGCAAAAATTAAGTTAGCAATGAGGCACTTATATTAGAAGTGAATGGGGGCCAATCTGTAAACGTTAAAATACTCACTGTTTCAAATGTATAATCATCAAAAATCCTTCAAAAAAATGCCCCATTGACTTCCATTGTAAGTGCCTCATTTTAACCTCCATTTCTGTTTTTTTTTTTTTTTTTTTTTTTTTTCATCCACGAGCGGGGGCGGCATTGGTTAACACAGGTGGTCTAAACACATACAACAACTGACAAAGAACCAGCAAACAACAGGGCATATATACACAATGGATAATGACTTAATGAAACACAGGTGAGGATACAATCATGGACAGCTGGCAGTGATGGAGGCAGGGAATTATGGGAAGTGTAGTCCGGGAACAGATGACAGGGGAGAAACACAGGGCAGACAACAGTGAATCGTGACACTTACAATGTAAGTGAATGGGGCCAATCATACAGTTTCAGCTACAAGACGTAAACAATACTTGTGTTAACATGATTTTAATGTGATAAAATTGCTTTCTAAACTTGTAAAGGTACAGTATAGGCAATTTTACATCTTCGTTGCCATGATGACGTAACACCATAAATCCTGAAATCCCTAAACATTTTTACAGCCCAAAAATACCAGAAGAATTCATGTAAGTGCTTTTATAAACTTTAACGCTTCACAACTTTCACCTCCATTGTAAGTGCAAATTTGCATGGATGAAAGTTGACAACTCTAGATATCAACTTACGAATGGCTTTATAAATGTCTCTACATATTAAACTGGCATACGAGAAAGTATTTTAACAGTGAAAAAATTACCCACATCAACTTTAGGCAAAATGTAATGTTTTATTTCTTTCTCCTGATATTGGATGACATGAGACCTGTGCATGATCTTGACAGAAAATCCAGTTTGAAAAGCCCCAGTGCACCAGGGACCTTTTTTTCCAAGACTGGTGTGACAAAAATGACTGTGACTCTGCCTGTTTCCGAGGCATCAGTGGGCAGTGTATGCATGTTTGAGAGTGCAGACCCAGTGCTGTGTTGACAGGCTGGCTGGCTGTCTCACCTTGCCTCCAGGGAACTTAACTTTTTGCTTTAGACTGGCATTTTGTAGCACTATATCTGTAACACACACACATGGCATAAAGGATTTTTTTCAGGTTTGTGCACAGTGTCTCATTTAAATGCAGTTCAGATGCATATTAATGTTTCCTAACAAAATAGGATCAAATATTAACAATAAATAAAACATATATTTTTACAGTTGCCCCAAAAACTATTTAGATTTACGGCACACTTAAAAAAACAAAAAACATTTTTATTGCATTATAAAAAATCGAATCCAAACAAGCATGATGCTAGAGCTTTTCACAGAACTCTATTCACTATTCAGAGCCATTTTTGCTCAGTGACTTTGAATCAACTGCTGTCAAAGTAGTTGAAATGTTACACCAAAACAAATGTGTCCAAGGTATCCACAGGATCTATTGTCAAATCTGGTTATTTTGGTCATAATCACCAGGACAGTATGATGACACGTGACAAAATTTATTATCAGTTTCGGTAACACTTTAGATTACAGCCCGCAATGTACAGTGTATGTACACCAAATTTACAGTGTCCCTTTTTTATTATTAGCGTAACTACACAGTACATACTTGTAGGTATAACACTATGCAAAGTTTGGGGAATAAAGGGGTGACAACCTGGAAAATTACAAATACTTTATACTGTAAGTATTTTATAACTAAGGGGTAACTATTCTAATATTACGTGGTATATGACCTTATATTATGCTAAACAACAATCTTAATTAGAGTGCAATTAAGCAAGAACGTACACTGCATACCTTTTTGTAATAATATGTATTATATTATACATATAACAGGGTACATATTCTATTATTACAGGATACATGACAGAGGTTTTTGCTATATGACTTTATTTAGAAATGTAAATCAAGGCTACTAACCTGATGAAAGTGTGCTACATAATAACGTGTTCTGCTATTCTCTTTGAATGGCATTGCAGTCCATCAAGGAACAGTGTAGTGGAAAACTATCTCTTTCCAGCTATTCCCAGGAAATAAAATATAAATATAACATAATGCAACACAACACTTGCATATTACTGCATATATACAGTAGCCTATAATTGATATGTTGATTTGATAGCTAAGTGCATCTGACTTAGTTTGGTCTTTCTTGTTTTATGGCAAGTAAAACTAAATGAATTAATTTAATTTAATTTAATTACTGGCAAATATACCCCTTGTGTCACATAGTTACATAATAAGCACAACATATACAGTCTCTAATTTAAAGTGGTGCTTGTTACCCCATCTTTCACATAGTTACATAATAAGCTCAACATCTGCGGGCTGTAATTTAAAGAGGTGCTTGTTACCCCATTGTTTCACATAGTTACATAATAAGCACAACATCTGCAGGATGTAATTTAAAGAGGTGCTTGTTACCCCATTGTTTCACATAGTTACATAATAAGCTCAACATCTGCGGGCTGTAATTTAAAGTGGTGCTTGTTACCCCATTGTTTCACATAGTTACATAATAAGCACAACATCTGCTGGCTGTAATTTAAAGTGGTGCTTGTTACCCCATTGTTTCACATAGTTACATAATAAGCACAACATCTGCGGGCTGTAATTTAAAGAGGTGCTTGTTACCCCATTGTTTCACATAGTTACATAATAAGCACAACATCTGCTGGCTGTAATTTAAAGTGGTGCTTGTTACCCCATTGTTTCACATAGTTACATAATAAGCACAACATCTGCAGGATGTAATTTAAAGAGGTGCTTGTTATACATAATAAGCACAACATCTGCAGGATGTAATTTAAAGAGGTGCTTGTTACCCCATTGTTTCACATAGTTACATAATAAGCACAACATCTGCAGGATGTAATTTAAAGAGGTGCTTGTTACCCCATTGTTTCACATAGTTACATAATAAGCACAACATCTGCGGGCTGTAATTTAAAGTGGTGCTTGTTACCCCATTGTTTCACATAGTTACATAATAAGCACAACATCTGTGGGCTGTAATTTAAAGTGGTGCTTGTTACCCCATTGTTTCACATAGTTACATAATGAGCACAACATCTGCGGGCTGTAATTTAAAGTGGTGCTTGTTACCCCATTGTTTCACATAGTTACATAATGAGCACAACATCTGCGGGCTGTAATTTAAAGTGGTGCTTGTTACCCCATTGTTTCACATAGTTACATAATAAGCACAACATCTGCGGGCTGTAATTTAAAGTGGTGCTTGTTACCCCATTGTTTCACATAGCTACATAATAAGCACAACATCTGCGGGCTGTAATTTAAAGTGGTGCTTGTTACCCCATTGTTTCACATAGTTACATAATAAGCACAACATCTGCAGGATGTAATTTAAAGAGGTGCTTGTTACCCCATTGTTTCACATAGTTACATAATAAGCAAAACATCTGCAGGATGTAATTTAAAGTGGTGCTTGTTACCCCATTGTTTCACATAGTTACATAATAAGCACAACATCTGCGGGCTGTAATTTAAAGTGGTGCTTGTTACCCCATTGTTTCACATAGTTACATAATAAGCACAACATCTGCGGGCTGTAATTTAAAGTGGTGCTTATTACCCCATTGTTTCACATAGTTACATAATAAGCACAACATCTGTGGGCTGTAATTTAAAGTGGTGCTTGTTACCCCATTGTTTCACATAGTTACATAATAAGCACAACATCTGTGGGCTGTAATTTAAAGTGGTGCTTGTTACCCCATTGTTTCACATAGTTACATAATAAGCACAACATCTGTGGGCTGTAATTTAAAGTGGTGCTTGTTACCCCATTGTTTCACATAGTTACATAATAAGCACAGCATCTGCTGGCTGTAATTTAAAGTGGTGCTTGTTACCCCATTGTTTCACATAGTTACATAATAAGCACAACACCTGCGGGCTGTAATTTAAAGTGGTGCTTGTTACCCCATTGTTTCACATAGTTACATAATAAGCACAACATCTGCGGGCTGTAATTTAAAGTGGTGCTTGTTACCCCATTGTTTCACATAGTTACATAATAAGCACAACATCTGCGGGCTGTAATTTAAAGTGGTGCTTGTTACCCCATTGTTTCACATAGTTACATAATAAGCACAACATCTGCGGGCTGTAATTTACTTTTATGCAACCCAAACAAGGGCGTAGATCTGGCTTGAACATTGGTGGGGGTTACAAAGTTAAGAATTTACATTTCTATTGATCATGGTATAAATATTGTATGTTGTTGATATTCCACCCCTGTGCCTAAATATGCCTTTTGGAATGTCAAATACCCAGCAGTCAAATGGCACTTGGCAATGTATGGACAAAATGTGCTTATAAAAATATTATTTTCAGTTCTGCTAAAGAGGGAAAGTCATACACATTTGGTACGGCTTAAAGAATCCTCTTTTTTGGATGTACTAACCGTTTCAATATCCAACTACTTTTTAGAGTCACATTAGAGCAGTCTTCCACATTGAGTAAGCTCATTAAAGTCAGATTAGTTTTTAGAAGAGATTTGGAAGAGATTTTACGAATGCATGCGGTCAACAACTTTCTTGCAACTTTTTAGGAATTGCACAGACTCTGTTACAAAGACTCAGAGTCAAGCAGGTTTTTTCGAATCTCATGAACATTTCCATGTGAACCCATGCATTTCATTCTCTGTAATGAGCTCACTGAGGTATAACCAGCTCTAGTGCTTCTATTCACAAGCTAAAATGTTATGCTCTGTCGTTTCGATTTTATTGGCACCATTAAAAGTAAATCTATTTTAATGTTGATGTCTCTAGAGCAAAATAATCCTGCAGACATGCATAATTATCTTGCTCTTTGTACAAGTTAAAACTTTCATAAAGATGACTTTCGTTCATTGCAAAGTGTAAAATCAATGTTTTATAACCAAAAAAAAAAGGGTTTTGTGATGTTTTGTTTGCAAAGCATTCTAGATTGTGATAAGAGTTGTTTGAGGATTGCAGAACTTCAAATAACTTTTTCAGACACTTTTCTAAGATAAAACCTCTTAGTTAGCCGGTGCTGCTTGAACTTCAGGGCACTCTGTCTGATTTTAGATGAAGATAGTAAACATGATGGATCACAGTGTTGAAGAATCAGATACTGTGTCTTAAAATTTGCCATTCTTTAATTTGAAAGACTTGCCAGTATTATTGTGCAGACTGTAGATAATGCATTTGTCGGCAATTCGAAATTGTGAAGCGGGGAACCATCATCCTAAGTTATTAAATGCTGTTAAACTCAAATATGCACTATGGGTTTTGTAATGGCAGCAATTGCATTGCTAAATGGATTTAGATGTCCATATGTCACACAGACACTCATTGTGCACTTTTCTTAAATAGTTAATAAGAGTCTTTAATAGAGTTTAACGGCACAGGTGATTTTGGGGACCCCCCCCTTCAGCACCATGTACAGTGCATGTGGGAACAGACACTCGAGACCCCTTGAGCCCTTACAAAACTTTCTTTACCCCGCAAACGCAACAAAAAAAACATTTTGTATACGAGTTCTCATACAATGATCACATCTCCAAGATAATTTCTACATACTGATTACAACATCAGTGTACAAGCATCTACCATGGATCGTTGAGTTAAATCAATAAACAGGTTGGGTTCCAGATAGCCCAATGAGTTAGGTGGGCATATAATAAGAGTCATTTCAAAAGAAGCCTCTTTTTTTCTTCTTTCAATTCTTTTAATTTGTTCATTTGACCTAATTAAACCCATTCTGCAGATACTATAGAAGCTTTCACCCTCTATGTCACCACAAATGAAGCATAGTTCATCAGAGATTAGACATTTATCCAGTATACTAACATTGCTTCTGTCAGTGGTAAATTTGACCCCAAGTTAAATAAAAATACAAATACAATGCAATAAAACTAATCCAAAGAGACAATTGACAGAAGAGCATCTTAGTATGTGAAAATTACATGTATTTACCTGGGAAGACCTTAAACATCTGTAGCATTTGTGATAAATATGTTCACGTTAAAACTTAGTTCATAACCAGATCTCATAAGAATAGGAAAGCACATGAAATATCAACAAGATACTTTAATGTTAAGTTTTTTTTTTTTTTTTTTTTAGATATTAAAAGGGCCTTGGGGTCTCTCAGAGCCCAAACACAACAATAAATACATTTTGTCAACTTATATATCGTATGCATAGATATAGATCTTATATCTATGCATAAGATATATATCAGTTGACAAAATGTATTAAAATATGGATAAAAATTATCCATATTTTACAGATAATATTTAATGTCATTTTGTTTACACACATATATACTGTGTGTGTGTGTGTGTGCGTGAGTGAGTGTGTGTGTCTCAGATTGTGTGTGTGTGTGTGTGTGTGTGTGTGTCTGTGTGTGTCTGTCTGTCTGTGTGTCTGTCTGTCTGCCTGTCTGTGTGTTTGTGTGTATGTTTATGTGGTTTACGAGGACAATTTTTTAGGTTACAAACTGGTAATTACAAGGGCATTATGCTATAAATGTGGTTTATGATGACATTTCTAGTGTCTCCATAATTTAAATAGCTTAAAAATCATATTAAACAATGTTTTATTGAAAATGTAAAAATGCCGAAAGTTTTCTGAGAGGGTTGGGTTTAGGGGTTGTATTGGGTTTAGGGGATGTGTTGGGTTTAGGGATTGTGTGTTGGGTTTAGGGGTTGTGTTGGGTTTAGGGGATGGTGTTGGGTTTAGGGGTTGTGTTGGGTTTAGGGGATGTGTTGAGATTAGGGGATGTGTTGGGTTTAGGGGTTGTGTGTTGGGTTTAGGGGTTGTGTTGGGTTTAGGGGTTGTGTTGGGTTTAGTGGATGTGTTGGGTTTAGGGGTTGTGTTGGGTTTAGGGGTTGTGTTGGGTTTAGGGGATGTGTTGAGATTAGGGGATGTGTTGGGTTTAGGGGTTGTGTTGGGTTTAGGGGTTGTGTTGGGTTTAGGGGATGTGTTGAGATTAGGGGATGTGTTGGGTTTAGGGGTTGTGGGTTGGGTTTAGGGGTTGTGTTGGGTTTAGGGGATGTGTTGAGATTAGGGGATGTGTTGGGTTTAGGGGTTGTGTTGGGTTTAGGGGATGTGTTGAGATTAGGGGATGTGTTGGGTTTAGGGGTTGTGCTGGGTTTAGGGGTTGTGTTGGGTTTAGGGGTTGGTTTTAGGGGTTGTGTGTTGTGTTTAGGGGATGTGTTGGGTTTAGGGGATGTGTTGGGTTTAGGGGTTGTGTGTTGGGTTTAGGGGTTGTGTTGGGTTTAGGGGTTGGTGTTGGGTTTAGGGGTTGTGTTGGGTTTAGGGGTTGTGTTGGGTTTAGGGGTTGTGTGTTGGGTTTAGGGGATGTGTTGGGTTTAGGGGTTGTGTGTTGGGTTTAGGGGATGTGTTGGGTTGTGTTGGGTTTAGGGGATGTGTTGGGTTTAGGGGTTGTGTTGGGTTTAGGGGTTGTGTGTTGGGTTTAGGTGTTGTGTTGGGTTTAGCGGTTGTGTGTTGGGTTTAGGGGATGTGTTGGGTTTAGGGGTTGGTGTTGGGTTTAGGGGATGTGTTGGGTTTAGGGGTTGGTGTTGGGTTTAGGGGATGTGTTGGGTTTAGGGGTTGTGTTGGGTTTAGGGGTTGTGGGTTGGGTTTAGGGGATGTGTTGGGTTTAGGGGTTGTGTTGAGTTTAGTGGATGTGTTGGGTTTAGGGGATGTGTGTTGGGTTTAGGGGATGTGTTGGGTTTAGGGGTTGTGGGTTGGGTTTAGGGGATTTGTTGGGTTTAGGGGTTGTGTTGGGTTTAGGGGTTGTGTTGAGATTAGGGGATGTGTTGGGTTTAGGGGTTGTGTTGGGTTTAGGGGTTGTGTTGGGTTTAGGGGATGTGTTGAGATTAGGGGATGTGTTGGGTTTAGGGGTTGTGTTGGGTTTAGGGGTTGTGTTGGGTTTAGGGGTTGTGTGTTGGGTTTAGGGGTTGGGTTTAGGGGTTGTGTGTTGGGTTTAGGGGATGTGATGGGTTTAGGGGTTGTGTGTTGGGTTTAGGGGTTGTGTGTTGGGTTTAGGGGATGTGTTGGGTGTAGGGGTTGTGTTGGGTTTAGGGGATGTGTTGGGTTTAGGGGTTGTGTGTTGGGTTTAGGGGTTGTGTGTTGGGTTTAGGGGTTGTGTTGGGTTTAGGGGATGTGTTGGGTGTAGGGGTTGTGTTGGGTTTAGGGGTTGTGTGTTGGGTTTAGGGGTTGTGTGTTGGGTTTAGGGGTTGTGTTGGGTTTAGGGGTTGGGTTTAGGGGTTGTGTGTTGGGTTTAGGGGATGTGTTGGGTGTAGGGGTTGTGTTGGGTTTAGGGGTGGTGGGTTGGGGTTGTGTGGGGGGTAGGGGTGTGTGTTGGGTAGGGGTGGTTGGGTTAGGGATGTGGTGGTTTAGGGGTTGTGTGTTGGGTTTAGGGGTTGTGTTGGGGTTAGGGGTGGGTTTGGGGTTGTGTGTTGGGTTGGGGTGTGTTGGGTTGGGGTTGTGTGTGGGTAGGGGTGGTTGGGGTTGGGGGTTGTGTGTGGGTAGGGGTGTGTAGGGGGTGTGTTGGGTTTGGGGGTGTGTGGGTTAGGGGTGTGTTGGGTTAGGGGTGTGTGTTGGGTTAGGGGTTGTGTGGGTGTGGGGGTGTGTGGGTGTAGGGGTTGTGTGGGGTGTGGGGTGTGGTGGGTGGGGGTTGTGTGTGGGTGGGGTGTGTGTTGGGTTTAGGGGTTGTGTTGGGTTAGGGGATGTGTTGGGTTTATGGGATGTGTTGGGTTTAGGGGATGTGTTGGGTTTAGGGGTTGTGTTGGGTTTAGGGGTTGTGTGTTGGGTTTAGGGGATGTGTTGGGTTTAGGGGTTTTGTTGGGTTTATGGGATGTGTTGGGTTTAGGGGTTGTGTTGGGTTTAGGGGATGTGTTGGGTTTATGGGATGTGTTGGGTTTAGGGGATGTGTTGGGTTTATGGGATGTGTTGGGTTTAGGGGATGTGTTGGGTTTAGGGGATGTGTTGGGTTTATGGGATGTGTTGGGTTTAGGGGATAGAATCAATAGTTTGTACAGTATAAAAATCATTATGTCTATGGAAAGTCCTCATAATGATAAGTAGACCAACGTGTGTGTGTGTGTTTGTGTCTATGTGTCTGTGTGTGTTTGTGTGTGTGTGTGTGTGTGTGTGTGTGTGCGTGCGTCTGTGTGTGTGTGTGCGCATCTGTGTCTATGTGTGTTTGTGGGTGTGCATGTCTGTGTCTATGTGTGTGTGCGTGTGTGTGTGTGTGTGTTACTGTGTCTGTCTGTGTCTATGTGTGTGTGCATGTGTGTGTGCATGTGTGTGTTACTGTGTCTGTCTGTGTCTATGTGTGTGTGCATGTGTGTGTGTGTTACTGTGTCTGTCTGTGTGTGTGTGTGTGTGTGTGTGTGTGTGTGTGTGTGTGTGTGTGTGTGTGTGTGTGTGTGTTCACATGTAAGTCAAATAATCCCCATTTGTATTTACAAAACATATTTACATCAACACAGAAATGCAGTTGCCCCAAAATGTATTTGGACATTGAAGCTACAGTTAAAAGAGAATTCATTTCCCTTGATTAGATAACAAAAACATGAGTCATTTGTTTTCAGGAAAGATAGCACAATTTTCTAAGCAAAATATTTCACACACACACACACACACACACACACAAACTCAAAAGCTTATTATGTTTTAAATTGCAAAACAACTTGTATACATTCAAAACATTATGCGTGTTCAGGTTACTTAATTAAAATGGACTAAAGCAACACAATTCTAGAACATTTTGTCAGAACTTCACTTCATTGCGTTCTATCCAATTAAATTTGTAATATTGAAGTTTGAGTTGGAGCTACATGAACACTTTGTGTGATGTTAATGTGGCACTGATGAAACTGGGCAGAGGATTTCCATATCTCATCATACTTTGCATGGGACTCGATAGGTAGAAATAGTATTGAAATGAAGTGTTATTTTCAGCATTTTTAAGCCAGATGGTGCTGTAAAATATTGCAAAAAAGTATGCAGAACATGTTCCTACTCCCTGAAAGATATTCATGAGACATCTCACCGGTCTCTGTGAGAGCTGTAGACTCTGTTAACAGCAAACAAAAATGTGTCTGTGGGCTTCGGTCTCTCACACTTTCTGCCTGTCAATCATTTTGCACGTACTCATAGTACTGTAGTTGCAGTGAATAATTGAGGCATAATGCCATTTTTATGGCATGTTGCTCGTAATAGTTGTCAGTTGAGGGCGCTGTTTTGCTGCTGTTGTTTATGACAAACTCTTCTGCTCGGTGTCGGTCTCAAGAAAGCTCATTTGGTCTCTTTAAAGTGCAGGTTTTTGGAAAGAGGGGGCGTGGCTAATCCAACAGATCCGTTTGTGGAAATTCAAGAATGGCTGAAATCGTTTACAGCATCTTCAATGTTTAACGTTCTGTTATATTGGTATTTAAAAAGAGAGTCTCTTATGCTGGAGTTTGGTCCGGAGGTGAAAATCCCATTCATTTATCCCGTAGACTAACTGATTTTCAACAATAACTTAAAAACCTTTAAAGAGAGACCTAACGCGAGCGACATGTTCATGTTCAAAAGTTGTTGACTACCAGAGGGCAGTCAAGGGCCCCTGGGCACTGGCCCCAATGGCCCCGTCGATAATCCGTCCCTACCTATCTGAGAACCACGGCAAACGAAAACCGTGAAATGTGCCTCGGAGCGACCGTGCGCTCCCATGACGCACTGTGAATGCCGTAATTGAGTCGGTCACCCTTAAACTACTTATATATTGTATATATCTGAATATTTTGTAACAAACGTAAAATAAATCAATAGTTTTACTTCCATCGTTAATTTTATTCAATGACATCATTCACAATGCTTCATGGGATTGTAGTTTTTGCCCTCGTGAAAGGCGGTAAGTACACAGCCTTGTACTTTCGCCTTTATGTATGTTTTTCAAATACTTTTTTGCCTCAAAACAAAGTTCACGATGATGTGATTCTCCTCGGAGCTGGTTGGTTTGGTTCATGGCTTTTATTTAAAGTCTACGGAAGAAAAGAATGAGGAAATTACTTCCGGAACCCAGGCGGCTGAAAAGGTGGACGGGCACTCTATTGCAGTGAGGAATGCCACCTGTGCTTCTGGTGTGGATGGACTTTTACCCTAAGAATAGTCCGGGTTCATACAAGTTAAGCTCAGTCGACAGCATTTTTGGCAGAATGTTAATTACCATACAATTTAATTTTTATTTGTTTATAAGCAAATTCTTCATAGAATTCTTAAAAAAAAAAAAAAAAAAAAAGGCAAAAATCTGTTACAATGAGGCACTTACAATGGAAGTGAATGTGTGTCAATCTGTAAACATTTAAATATTCACTTTTTCAAAAGTACAGCCACAAGACATAAACAACATGTGTGTTAACATGATTTTAATGTGTCACAATCACTCACTAAACTTTTCTGTGTAAAGTTATAGACAATTTTAGAACTTCGTTGCCGTGACGATGGAATGTCAAGTCAACAAATTCTAGAACAACTATAACAAGTGACGATTTAATCAACTTTACAGCACAAATAATACGTGAGTTTTAACAGAATAATGAATGTAAGTGCTTTTATAAAATAATCCATTTGAGCCTTTAAACCCTCTAAAAATGTTCCCCATTCACTTCCATTGTAAGTGCCTCACTGTAACCTGGAGTTCTGCCATTTTTAAAGAAAAGGAGGGACGAGTCGAAATTATGTTTTCTGGTAATCAATATTATGCCACAAATGCTGTCGACTGAGCTTCACTTGTATTGAACCCGGAATATTCCTTTAAGTGATACTCGAGAGCTGATTAGTTGCAATTAAATCAATTAATTTGGATCAACAAAAAGAAAATTAATTTAATAAAACCTTTGAATATTGATGTTAATGATGAATTTTTTAAAAAGTGCATCATTTAATTAGTAAATGTGATGCAATACACCTGTGTGAACTTGACTTAATACATCCACTAAAATGACCTTGGCACAAGTTAGTTCCAGGTAATTAAAAATAAAATGTTAATTCTAGGATCATTTGTTTGCGTATGCCACTTGATTTGACATGTAATGCGTTTAATAACTTTTAAAGTGTGGCTCAAGAGTCCAAAAACTTTTGGCGCCACTTTAGATCGGCTGCAAACGAGTTTCTCATGTGCGTTTCGCAGTCAAGCAAACGATTTTCTTAAAAGCCTTTCTGAAGTCCCGGTTGAAAATCGTGTAAATGATGGGATTCACGGAGCTGTTGCAGTAACCGATCCAAAAGAAGAGCTTGAAGAGACCTTCGGGCGTCTCGCAGCTCTTTCCACAGATGGCTTGGAGACTGTAGGAGAAGAAGAAAGGGAACCAACAGAGCACAAACACCCCCATCACCACCGCCAGAACGAAGGTGAAGCGTTTCTCTCGCATCTGAGCCAGTTTGTTTTTGGAGACCACCGTGAGCTGCCTGCTGTTCTGCTCCTGGTGGGATGTCCACGAGATCCGGCAGGTCCGCTGCGGGCAACAATCCGCGCCGTCCACCCTCCTGCGCTTGGAGAAGCGCGAGTTTTTGGGTTTGTTGTCCGATGTTGCGCTCTCTTCCAGGTCGATATCGTCTAGTTCCTCCTGTCCCTGGTTGCTCTCCGAGCTGTGACTGCTCGGAGACTCCTTCTCGAATTTATCTTTCCTAACAAAGCACGTCTCGGACTGCGAGGGCTGCCTTTCTAAGCCGTTCTTGGCTACGAAGACGGTGGACGAGCGCTGTTTGGCGACGCGGTAGATTTTGCAGTACACCGTGATCATGATGAAACCGGGGGCGAAAAACGACACGACGCACGAGGAGAGGATGTACCAGGTCTTGTCGCTTATTAAGCACTCATTCGCGTCGTGCTTGGTCATTATCAGAGGTGGGAATGAGATAACGGCTGATATGACCCACACCACCCCGATCATGGACTTGATGCGCTTTGGAGTTCTCTTCAAGTTGTAGCTCACCGCCTTGGTGACGGACCAGTAGCGATCCAAACTGATTGCGCACAGGTGCACGATGGATGACGTGCAGAACAGGACGTCCAGAGCCAGGTAGAACGCGCACCAAGTGCTGCCGAAGTACCAGTATCCCATGATCTCGTTGGCGAGGGAGAACGGGATCACCAAGGTGGCCACGAGGATGTCCGCGCACGCAAGCGACACCAGGAACAGGTTCTGTGGCGGCCGGAGCGCGCGGCTGGTCAGAACCGCCACGATGACCAGGACGTTTCCGACGATGGTGACCAGGATGATGATGGAAACCACGAGGATGATGAGCGCAGCGGCGGTTTCGGTATGTGGCCAGAGTCTCGGGGTGATGGTGATGTTGGCATCGTCCTCCGTTGCATTAGACTGAGTCACATCCATGATGATTCCATCCTTTCTTGAAAGTCAGGTGAGTGTTTCAAGACTCAACGTCATTGAAGTATCAAAAGTGGTATCACCAATGCACTGACACGGAGGTACAAACACCATTGCATTATGGTGATGCGTTCGTCCCATGCTTGCAAGATGACAGATGTCCATCATGGCACTTAATTGAATTTTGTTTTTATTTATTAAGTTCTAAACAAACTGAAAAGTGGTAAATCCAGAGTAGTTCTGCGCGTTGTGTCAGCTCTCCACACAAGCGCTTCTCACTGAATGTTGAGATGTGCGCTCGTGCTGGAGCTGGAGCTAATCACATGACGTCATACTGTAGTCCAACCCATCCCTAAACACACACACACACACACACACACGCACACACAGACAGAGGGAAAGAGAGAAAGACGGATAACTATGTTTGTGAAAGCAAATATATAGTTACTGTTGACCCCAGTATCAGAAATTATTTTCACAATATGTGCCCCCTGGGTTTGATTTTCAGGGTCATTTTACCTTTACGAGAGCTTTTTTTTTTTCTAACCATTTAAAAAGTCCATTTTTAATACAATGATTTAGAATTTATTAGGCCTACCTCATACCCTAACAATGAAATCATCATAATCACTCATTATCAACAATGCAAAACACTAAATAGCTACAAAACTATTACAGTACTTTCCTAAACACCTGTTTGTGTCTATAAACTGTTACATTTAACTCAGCAGAAGTTAATAAAGTGAATGGTAAATGTGCTGTAGAGTGTAAACAGTCAAAAGGCTTCATGATGTGATCTTATTATAAGTGGCCGTTGCCTGCTTTAACAATAACAACCCCCCCCCCCCCCCCCCCCCCCCCCCCCAATCATTATGGAATGGAGATGTGTGAGCCTTTTACACAAAGTGTGTGAAACTTTTACCCCGAGTGTGTGAGCCTTTTACCCAAAGTGTGTGAGACTTTTAGCCCGAGTGTGTGGGCCTTTTACCCAAAGTGTGTGAGACTTTTAGCCCGAGTGTGTGGGCCTTTTACCCAAAGTGTGTGAGACTTTTAGCCCGAGTGTGTGGGCCTTTTACCCCGAGTGTGTGGGCCTTTTACCCCGAGTGTGTGGGCCTTTTACCCCGAGTGTGTGGGCCTTTTACCCCAAGTGTGTGAGACTTTTACCCCGAGTGTGTGGACCTTTTACCCCCAGTGTGTGGGCCTTTTACCCCAAGTGCGTGAGACTTTTACCCAAAGTGTGTGGGCCTTTTACCCCGAGTGTGTGAGACTTTTACCCAAAGTGTGTGGGCCTTTTACCCCAAGTGTGTGAGACTTTTATCCCGAGTGTGTGGGCCTTTTACCCCGAGTGTCTGGGCCTTTTACCCCGAGTGTGTGGGCCTTTTACCCCGAGTGTGTGGGCCTTTTACCCTGAGTGCGTGAGACTTTTACCCAAAGTGTGTGGGCCTTTTACCCAGAGTGTGTGAGACTTTTACCCCGAGTGTGTGGGCCTTTTACCCCGAGTGTCTGGGCCTTTTACCCCGAGTGTGTGGGCCTTTTACCCCGAGTGTGTGGGCCTTTTACCCAGAGTGTGTGAGACTTTTACCCCGAGTGTGTGGGCCTTTTACCCCGAGTGTCTGGGCCTTTTACCCCGAGTGTGTGGGCCTTTTACCCCGAGTGTGTGGGCCTTTTACCCTGAGTGCGTGAGACTTTTACCCTGAGTGCGTGAGACTTTTACCCAAAGTGTGTGGGCCTTTTACCCCGAGTGTGTGGGCCTTTTACCCAGAGTGTGTGGACCTTTTACCCTGAGTGTGTGGGCCTTTTACCCCGAGTGTGTGAGACTTTTACCCCAAGTGTGTGGGCCTTTTACCTTGAGTGCGTGAGACTTTTACCCCAAGTGTGTGGGCCTTTTACCCTGAGTGTGTGGACCTTTTACCCGAGTGTGTGGGCCTTTTACCCTGAGTGCGTGAGATTTTTACCCAAAGTGTGTGGGCATTTTACCCAGAGTGCGTGAGACTTTTACCCCAAGTGTGTGGGCCTTTTACCCAGAGTGCGTGAGACTTTTACCCCAAGTGTGTGGGCATTTTACCCTGAGTGCGTGAGACTTTTACCCCAAGTGTGTGGGCATTTTACCCCGAGTGTGTGGACCTTTTACCCGAGTGTGTGGGCCTTTTACCCCGAGTGCGTGAGACTTTTACCCCAAGTGTGTGGGCCTTTTACCCCGAGTGTGTGGGCCTTTTACCCCAAGTGTGTGAGACTTTTACCCCGAGTGTGTGGACCTTTTACCCCCAGTGTGTGGGCCTTTTACCCCAAGTGCGTGAGACTTTTACCCAAAGTGTGTGGGCCTTTTACCCCGAGTGTGTGAGACTTTTACCCAAAGTGTGTGGGCCTTTTACCCCAAGTGTGTGAGACTTTTATCCCGAGTGTGTGGGCCTTTTACCCCGAGTGTCTGGGCCTTTTACCCCGAGTGTGTGGGCCTTTTACCCCGAGTGTGTGGGCCTTTTACCCTGAGTGCGTGAGACTTTTACCCAAAGTGTGTGGGCCTTTTACCCAGAGTGTGTGAGACTTTTACCCCGAGTGTGTGGGCCTTTTACCCCGAGTGTCTGGGCCTTTTACCCCGAGTGTGTGGGCCTTTTACCCCGAGTGTGTGGGCCTTTTACCCAGAGTGTGTGAGACTTTTACCCCGAGTGTGTGGGCCTTTTACCCCGAGTGTCTGGGCCTTTTACCCCGAGTGTGTGGGCCTTTTACCCCGAGTGTGTGGGCCTTTTACCCTGAGTGCGTGAGACTTTTACCCAAAGTGTGTGGGCCTTTTACCCCGAGTGTGTGGGCCTTTTACCCAGAGTGTGTGGACCTTTTACCCTGAGTGCGTGAGACTTTTACCTCAAGTGTGTGGGCCTTTTACCCCGAGTGTGTGAGACTTTTACCCCAAGTGTGTGGGCCTTTTACCTTGAGTGCGTGAGACTTTTACCCCAAGTGTGTGGGCCTTTTACCCTGAGTGTGTGGACCTTTTACCCGAGTGTGTGGGCCTTTTACCCTGAGTGCGTGAGATTTTTACCCAAAGTGTGTGGGCATTTTACCCAGAGTGCGTGAGACTTTTACCCCAAGTGTGTGGGCCTTTTACCCAGAGTGCGTGAGACTTTTACCCCAAGTGTGTGGGCATTTTACCCTGAGTGCGTGAGACTTTTACCCCAAGTGTGTGGGCATTTTACCCCGAGTGTGTGGACCTTTTACCCGAGTGTGTGGGCCTTTTACCCCGAGTGCGTGAGACTTTTACCCCAAGTGTGTGGGCATTTTACACAAAGTGTGTGAAACTTTTACCCCGAGTGTGTGAGCCTTTTACCCAAAGTGTGTGAGACTTTTAGCCCGAGTGTGTGGGCCTTTTACCCAAAGTGTGTGAGACTTTTAGCCCGAGTGTGTGGGCCTTTTACCCAAAGTGTGTGAGACTTTTAGCCCGAGTGTGTGGGCCTTTTACCCAAAGTGTGTGAGACTTTTAGCCCGAGTGTGTGGGCCTTTTACCCAAAGTGTGTGAGACTTTTAGCCCGAGTGTGTGGGCCTTTTACCCAAAGTGTGTGAGACTTTTAGCCCGAGTGTGTGGGCCTTTTACCCAAAGTGTGTGAGACTTTTAGCCCGAGTGTGTGGGCCTTTTACCCAAAGTGTGTGGGCCTTTTACCCCGAGTGTGTGGGCCTTTTACCCCAAGTGTGTGAGACTTTTACCCCGAGTGTGTGGGCCTTTTACCCCGAGTGTGTGGGCCTTTTACCCCGAGTGTGTGGGCCTTTTACCCCGAGTGTGTGGGCCTTTTACCCCGAGTGCGTGAGACTTTTACCCAAAGTGTGTGGGCCTTTTACCCCGAGTGTGTGAGACTTTTACCCCAAGTGTGTGGGCCTTTTACCTTGAGTGCGTGAGACTTTTACCCCAAGTGTGTGGGCCTTTTACCCTGAGTGCGTGAGATTTTTACCCAAAGTGTGTGGGCCTTTTACCCCAAGTGTGTGGACCTTTTACCCCAAGTGTGTGGGCCTTTTACCCTGAGTGCGTGAGACTTTTACCCCAAGTGTGTGGGCCTTTTACCCTGAGTGCGTGAGACTTTTACCCCAAGTGTGTGGGCATTTTACCCCGAGTGTGTGGACCTTTTACCCAGAGTGTGTGGGCCTTTTACCCCAAGTGTGTGGGCCTTTTACCCCGAGCGCGTGAGACTTTTACCCAGAGTGTGTGGACCTTTTACCCAGAGTGTGTGGGCATTTTACCCCGAGTGTGTGGACCTTTTACCCAGAGTGTGTGGGCCTTTTACCCCGAGTGTGTGGGCCTTTTACCCCGAGTGTGTGGGCATTTTACCCCGAGTGTGTGGACCTTTTACCCAGAGTGTGTGGGCCTTTTACCCCGAGTGTGTGGACCTTTTACCCAGAGTGTGTGGGCATTTTACCCCGAGTGTGTGGACCTTTTACCCAGAGTGTGTGGGCCTTTTACCCCGAGCGCGTGAGCCTTTTACCCCGAGCGCGTGAGACTTTTACCCCGAGTGCGTGAGACTTTTACCCCGAGTGCGTGGGCCTTTTACCCCGAGTGTGTGGGCCTTTTACCCCGAGTGTGTGGGCCTTTTACCCCGAGTGTGTGAGACTTTTACCCAAAGTGTGTGAGACTTTTACCCCGAGTGTGTGGGCCTTTTACCCTGAGTGCGTGAGACTTTTACCCCAAGTGTGTGAGACTTTTACCCCAAGTGTGTGGGCCTTTTACCCCAAGTGTGTGAGACTTTTACCCCAAGTGTGTGGGCCTTTTACCTTGAGTGCGTGAGACTTTTACCCCAAGTGCGTGAGACTTTTACCCCAAGAGTGTGGGCCTTTTACCCTGAGTGCGTGAGACTTTTACCTCGAGAGTGTGGGCCTTTTACCCTGAGTGCGTGAGACTTTTACCCCAAGTGTGTGAGACTTTTACCCCAAGTGTGTGGGCCTTTTACCCCAAGTGTGTGAGACTTTTACCCCAAGTGTGTGGGCCTTTTACCTTGAGTGCGTGAGACTTTTACCCCAAGTGCGTGAGACTTTTACCCCGAGAGTGTGGGCCTTTTACCCTGAGTGCGTGAGACTTTTACCCCAAGTGTGTGGGCCTTTTACCCCGAGAGTGTGGGCCTTTTACCCCGAGTGTGTGGGCCTTTTACCCAGAGTGTGTGGGCCTTTTACCCCGAGTGTGTGGGCCTTTTACCCCGAGTGTGTGGGCCTTTTACCCCGAGTGTGTGGGCCTTTTACCCCGAGTGTGTGGGCCTTTTACCCCGAGTGTGTGGGCCCACACACCCCTCACACAAACTCTTCTCCCTCCTGCATTCTGGCAAGAGGCAGAGAATGCAAGAGGTACCGAAGCATTCAAGCCTTCACGGCCAGACTGTGTAACAGCTTCTTCCCCCAAGCCATCAGACTCCTCAATACTCAGGGACTGGACTGACACACACACACACACACACGTGTACACCATCCAACTTTTGCAAATGTCCAGAGTTGCACTTTAATTCATTGTCACTTTATAACTGTCTGCTACCTCAATAACTGCTATGTCCATAGAACACTATTTCATAGTATATTATGTTTACATTTGGCATTTTTAGAAACTTTTTTTGCACTACTGTGTACTGGTCAGTGCTGCACTGTCTCTTACTGTGTCTATTGTCCTGTTCCTTTTAGTAATTTATTGTACTGTACAGTGTTTTTGCCTTGATCCTCCCGTAATTTTCGGCCCAGTTTGACCCCAAAGTTTTGATATTGATGATGTGTTTTATTTTCGTACCTTTTCAAAGTGTTTTACCACTGGTTATACAAAATATGATGTTCTGTCTTCTGTATGCTGTATTGCTGCTGTCTTCGGGTGCGTTGCTCTAGGAATTGCTCGCCAGCCACGTGCACCGGGGATCTCGCCGCAAATTCTGCACAAGTGAGTCTTTCGCCCCATCGGATGGATGCAATAATATACTAGCTCGTTGGTCTACCTATTATTGTTTCCCCACTAAAACCAATGTTGGGGGAAGACGTGTAAACTTTGCCAATCTTCATCTTTTGGAATATTTATCTTCAAAAGACTGCATGTATTGTGCTGTATAGACCTCCTAAATTCAGTAAGTTTGTTACCCATGAGTTCTTTGAGTTTCTGTCTGATCTAGTGACTCTCTATGACAGATTGCTGGTTTGGGGGATTTTAACATGCATGTCAGCTGCCTTTCTAAACCTCTGGTCAAAGACTTTTTAAGCCTCATGGAATCTCTTAGTTTTGCACCATGTGTTTCGTGTCCCACACACAATATGGGCCACACACTTTATCTTGTTTTTACTTACGGGTTTTCTGTACCCAATCTTGAAGTGTTTGATGCAGGGATTTCAGATCATAGCTCTGTGTTTGAATCAGTTATTTCTCGTCATACGCCCATTCAATCTCAGCCTGTACACTATTCTCATGCTATAAACTTCTCTACAGATTTACATTTTTCAGTCTTACTCGACTCTCCTTTCAAATGATATTTTTGCTCCGTCATGTGGTATGGACACTGAGCAGCTGGTTAACATTTTAATGCAGTTTGTTCTGCTGCTCTTGATTCTGCTGCCCCACTGAGGCCTAAGAGATCTCTCAGCCCTGGTTAAATGAATCCACCCGCAGTTTTAGGCAAGAGTGAAGGAGGGTTGAGCGTTGGTGGAAAAAAGATAGACTTCAAGTCTCCTAGCACATTTTGAGGAACTGCCTGACAACATGTCAAAGCTCTGTCAGTGAGGATAAATCATTATTTTGCTGATTTAAATTGAAAAAATGCTAGTTGGCCTAGGGTACTTTTTAAAAATATTGACGCCATCCTAAATCCCATCGCCTGTTCCCATCCAGACGCAACTCCTTAGACCTGTAAACAATTTTTGGAATTTTTTGTTTAAAATATCCAGGACATTATGTCTCACTTTTGCCCTCAGACATTAATTAGCACTCAATTAGTGCCACCCCCTAGCTGCTTTACAAATTTCCAACCTGTGTCTGTATGTCAATTAGCCAAAATCATTTAATGTACCAAGCCCACTTACTGCCAATCGGATGTACTACCTGCACGTTTGTTCAGGGAAGTCTTTGATACCATCAGTGCTATTGTTGTAGCTATTATAAATATCTCTCTTATAAAAGGAGATGTTCCAGTTAGCTTTAAACAAGCTATTGTACAGCCTTTAGTGTAAAAAGTCTCATCTTGACCCCACTGTGTATCATCAATTCAGACCCATTTTCAAACTGTCTTTCATTACAAAGTTTTGGAGAAAGTTGCCCATTCTCAGCTCAACTCATATCTGGATAAACGCAACATTACAGACAAATTTCAATCTAGTTTAAGGGCATTGCCTAGAACTGAGTCAGCATTGCTGAAGATCTCAAATTACATTTTACTGCCCCTTGATTCTGGGTCATGCGCTCTCTTAGTGTTGTTAGATCTAAGTGCAGCGTTTGACACTATTGACCATATTCTTTTAAAACACCTTGAGCTAGTTGTGGGCATTCAGGGACTGGCATTACAGAGGTTTGCTCCTTATTTAAAGGGCAGAACTTTTTTGGTGAACATTGGGTCCTCTTCGTCATTATCTGCACCCATATTGTGTGGCGTTCCACAGGGATCCGTTATGGGGCCTCTTTTGTTTTCCCTTTATATGCTTCCACTTCTACAGTTCTACATTTAACAAATCTAATATTTCGTATCACTGTTATGCTGACGGTTCCCAACTTTACCTCTCTATCAGACCAGGTGACACTCAATCATTTGATAATCTTTTTACATACATTTTACAGGCTCTTCTGCCTCCACTCCTGTCTTTAGAAATCAGTTAGGCTCCCTAACAAACAACTTAAATAATCATATTAAAAATTGCCGTCTTTTTTGATCCTCTGCTGCAGTTTGACAAACAAACTAGAACTGTCATTAAAAGTATTTTTTTCCACCTCAGATCTGTTGCAAAATTAAAACACTTTCTTTCCCATAAGAATCTTGAAACTGTAACCATGCACTCATTTCAACTCATCTGGACTTCTGTAACTCCTTGTATGTCGGCTTGCCTCAGTTCACTCCATCTCGTCTGCTGATTGTCCAAAATGCAGCAGCCAGATTTTTAATAAGAACAAAGAAATGGGAACACATTTCCCCTGTACTTGCCTCATTGCATTGGCTTCCTTCTTAATTTAGAGTTGATTTTAAGATTCTGCTCTGTGCATACAAAGCACAGCACAGACTGGCCAGGTCACTTATGGGGCTTTTCCACTCGACTCGACTCTGCTTGCTTTTTGGAGGTTTTCCACTGTGGGTATTACCTGGTACCTCATACCTTTTCACTTGGTTCCAAGTGAGCCGAACCGATACTAAATGTGACGTCAAAACCCTGCAGATCACTGATTGGTCAGAGAGAATCATCACTACCAGGGTCACTGGATTTACGACAGTGGACCCGCTAGTTTTAAAGTTAGCTACAGCGATAGCAGTATAATTTGTTCACATGACTTTGTAAATTGAATTGTAAAAAGAAATGGCTGTGCGCAGAACCACGTCGTTCGGTGCAGACGGTCCACTCGTTAATGACGAACAAAACAAAAAAGTCTCTCAGGAAGTGTCTCAGCTGTTGGCCGCACACGGCAACCACCGCACCTACCAACAGTGTTGGGAAAATATCAAAGTGACGACAGAACCATCAAGGAAAAGTGAAAGTGGTTCGACCAAATGGATGCTATCTAGACTGGCGAGCAATGGGAGGGAGAGTGTTGTTGGAGTCCACATTGGAGGATGGTATGTTTTGTTACGTTAACTCTCTACTCTGGTTGAAAGCTTCACTTTATTAGTTGACCAGCTTCTGGGAAGCTTCTAAAACAACCAGACCAATTTAACTGTTACACTTGTGTAAAATCACCATACAACAACTGCTTTATGCAGCACAATGAGCTAGCAGCTAACAGCTAGCGCTCGTGTTATTGTTTTGGTCAGTAATGTTTGTGACGCATTTAAGATGATGTCACGGCAGGCAGTAGAGGTGACGCAACTATGACGATCAGCCTATAATCCCACCCACGTTGAGGCGGCACTAAACTGCTGTGGAAATGCAAGCTCAGAAAAGTAAAGCGAGTAGAGTTGAGGTGAACCGTAACGTGCAGAGGAAAAGTGCCTTTAGATCAGACAACCAACTTCTTTTAATTGTCCCCTTGATTGACTTGTTTTGGAATGGAAACTATAGCAACAATGCTGTTTTAAAAACTGCAAAAATTCCGGCTATAAATAAGTAATCAAGGAATTTTGAATTTCTTTACATCGGCTTCATATAATATTTATGCCAATTTAAATTTACCTTAAAATTGACCTTTAGACATTGCTCTTGATGATCTCATAAATCAGGAAAATTGTGCAGTACATAGGGACAAAGAGTTGCTTAGAAAAGTGATGTGGTTTTTGTTGCTATTTAGTGATGTGGGGAAAAAATGATCAAAAGTGCGTGTTTCTCTGGGGGCCTTTAGATCCTTATTTCAGAAAGTGAGCTGCTTTTCTGTGCAGTTTCAACCCATATTTAATACAAACTTTTTTTAAAAGCATTGTTTAATTGCTTGAAACAGTTTTGCTACAGTATAGGTCTCGGAAAGTTAAAGGAATATTCCGGGTT
>JAVLUX010000025.1:1697500-1745000 GCA_032164185.1 Moxostoma hubbsi
ACCCCTAAATGCATTCGAGCAACTGCCAAGTGATTGGTTCATTAGATAATTGCATTAATGAGAAATTGAACAGGTGTTCCTAATAATCCTTTAGGTGAGTGTGTATATATATATATATATATATATCCATCCATAATATATATATATTTAGAGTTGTCAGAATTAATGCATGCAATTAATTTAAAAGTATTATCAAGTATTGTTCAGCCTATGTAAGGCACGTTTAATAACCACAGAAGCACACCAAATCTTAACTATCACCAAACTCAGATTGAGATGTTTTTGTTTAGTCGCTGTTGAGTGAGTTCATGGTGAGTTCAAAGCGGTGCCCAACACTGCGGTTGCCGTTTTGATGCAAATCATGAACGCAGCTTCACGATTGCTGTAACAATGCGGATAGCCACAGTCTACTAATATTGTGGAGGATGAGAGTTTAAGAGATTTTATGCCCACTACAATGAATACACAACCTATGTGGGGACTAGTTCTTTCAATTGATCAAACTCCCACTTAGACTTTGGGAAATGTTTAATGTGACTTGAATAGGTGATATTTTAATGCATTGTCTTTATACTGCGAAAGTCTTTGTTTGAAAAATTTTAATAAAGCATTATATTGCTACATATTATTTTCTTTTCTTTCCCAAGATGGAAATAAATGAATTTTGACAAGAAAAGAATTACAACTAGTGTCAAATTGACACATTTCATTAAAATAACCATACATTTAAATCAGTACAATTAATGCTAATCTGATGTATACAATGTGTAAAAAACTGTGCTTAATTGTCACAATATAGTTACAAATGTTTTATTAATTTTTTTTAGATAATTTAACAAAAGGCTTTTTCTTTAAATATATATTTAAGTAAGCATTTAATATATATATATATATATATATATATATATATATATATATATATATATTTTTTTTTTTTTTATTATTATTATTTTGGGATGAAAAATGACCTAGATATTTATCTAATTTTAATTAGAATCACTCAATCAAATATCTACATGTTTTACAGGTAATAAGGTATGCCTTATAAACTTATCAGAGCTCAGTTCATTTTAGAGCTAAAACTGCTTGCTGAAACTCACCACCCAGAACTTGAGGAAGTACTGAAACACTGTCGATGCAATAAACACACAGTACAGCATGGAGTAAGACAGAAACAGCAGAAAGAACTTGTAGTTGGAGAAGCCGACACAGTTGTTAACCCTGAGTGAATAAGACGAGCAGGTTACCAAATTTCGAATTGTTCATAATGTAATATTTTATCCCATGACATACGATGAATAGAACTGAGAACATAAAATGACTTCATTCATAATAAAATCTCATTTACCATGGACAATGGTGATCCATTTTCAAAACACATCTATGAAATCACAGGAGTGGAGAATAAAAACAGGTCATGAGCTAAACTTTAAATAAAGAAAGTTTTTTTTGTGTACAGATATCTGTTTTCAGGAAGTGGGGGTGGTGTGGGGGTTGACTTACATTTCACAGACGGAACAGTGGTGACATCGGTCTGGCTTTATCACTTGACAACGATCACAGAACCTGATAGCTGAAGACATGGAGATAAAGATGTTCAGATGCCTGCAGTTACATCCGATCACATGTTTAACTGCCCAACACTGCCATTCACAACACGCTGCTAAATGACTACAGTCCCCCCTCCTAATTTGCTGTGCAAATTTACACATGACAGGTGGCTGGATTTACTGCCAATTACGTGTTGCTGTATGAGGGTGAGGTTTTATAACTCAGAACAGAAATCAACCCATTTGGTTAAACTTAAAGGAACAGTTCAACCAAAAATGAAAATATTACACACTTTACATTTAAGACTCGGCAAGAGGTGTGTGAAATGAAACCGAACCTCCTGATTGAGCGCGGGTGAAGATGGGGAGTTTCTTGGCAATGTCAGCGAGGATTTCCTTCTGTACATCCGGTCTCTCCTCCAGCTCGTATCGCTCTTTATCGGTGTATGATAACTGGAACTAAGAGAGTTTATAAGACAGTATAATGGGGCTTTTCCACAGCATGGTACAACTCAACTCAACTCGCTTTTTTGGGGTTTTCCACTGTGGATAGTACCTGGTACTTTTTTTAGTACCACCTCGGTGGAGGTTCCAAGCAAGACGAGCCATTACTAAATGTGACGTCAAGCCCCTACAGATCACTTATTGGTCAGAGAGAATCGTCACTACCAGCGTCACTGGATTTCCGACAAGCGACTTGAACCCGCTAGTTTTAAAGTTAGAAACAGTGATAACAGTATCATTTGTTCACATGACTTTAGAATTGTGAAAAAAGAAATGGCTGTGTGCAAAACCACGCCATGGTCAATAAACGAGGTGCAGACGGTCCACTCGTTAGCGATGAGCGAAACAATAAAGTCTCTCAGGAAGTGTATCAGCTGTTGGCCGCACACGGCTACCATCGGACCTACCAACAGTTTAGGGAAAAGTTAAAAAAACGTAAAAGTGCCTACAGCACTATCAAGGAAAATTGGAAGTGGTTCGACCAAATGGACGCTATCTAAACCGGCGAGCAATGGGAGGGAGACTGCCCTGGACTGGCGTTGATCTACGATTTAGGATGGTACGTTTTGTTACGTTAACTCTATATTCTGCTTGAAAGCTTCACTTTATATTGTTGACCAGCTTCTGGAAAGCTTCTAAAACAACCAGCTCAATTTAACTGTTACACTTGTGTAAAATCACCATCAACAACTGCTTTATGCAGCACAATGAGCTAGCAGCTAACAGCTAGCGCTCGTGTTATTGTTTTGGTCAGTTTGTGTCGTGTTTAAGATGATGTCACGGCAGTAGAGGCGGCGCAACTATGACGATCAGCCCATAATCCCACCCACGTTGAGGCGGCACTAAACTGCAGTGGAAATGCAAGCTCAGAAAAGTAAAGCGAGTAGAGTTGAGGCGAGTCGAACCGTAACGTGCAGTGGAAAAGTGCCATAATACAGCACAATGAAAGTGTTTTCTGATTATAATAGGCATCAAATAATGATCATAATATGATCTAGCATCCTGAGCTATGGAAGTGTCACAAGCAGAAAGCATAAGCATGTGACACAAACCTTTTTAGATGGCGTAGAGGGTGGGGTGAAGATGGCCTTCCAATACGTCCACCAGAACATTATAAAGCACACATGGAATATCAACAGATAGGCCACTGTGGAGAAAAATCACATACCATGTTTTCAGCACACTTCAGGGTAACTGAAGTAATTATAAAGATGTTGTTGACATATGCTGCCACATTACAGATAACTGCATAAGATTAGCGAAAGTGCATAAGATTAAACTAATACATGGATTAAAATGGCAAGTCACCAAGAGTTTATCCATATACTCCACCAATACCAGTTAATGCGCTCTGCTAATGTGCCATGCTTGTTATCCACAGTTTAACTGCACTATGTGTATGTATAACGTGTGAACTCAATATGATGTTGCTGCTATGTTGTACTATATTTCCCATTGAGAATGAGTCAATCCAATCTTAAACTTAAACTGTTTAAATATAACATTTCCACTTTGTTTTTAAACAACAGGTAAATCATTGTGATATGAATTAGGCTAGTTTGAGTCTTATGTGCAATGACAGAGTGAAGTTAATAGTGAGACATTTACCTCTCTCCAGATGATTTGTGAGAGTCACTGAAACACAGATGAGATCAGGATGAGTGATGTGAAACCCACTGGCTGTGTCTCACTAGGACTGAGACTGACAATGGCCAAATATGCTGTCTATGTAGGTACCTTACTTGGTTTTGAAACTATATACAGTGCATTCAGAAAGTATTCACATCAATCTACACTCCATAACCCATAATAACAAAGCAAAAAAATCAGATTTTTGATGAAGAAAAAAATGAAATATCACATTGACAAGTATTCAGGCCCCTAGTTATGACGCTTGAAATTTAGCTCAGGTGCATCCCATTTGTCTGGATAATTTTTTAGATGTTTCTACACTTTGATAAGAGACCACCTGTGGCAAAATCAATTCATTGAACATGATTTGGAAAGGCACACACCTGTCTATATAATGTCTCACAGCTCTAAATGCATATCAAAGCAAAAACCAAGCCATGAGGTCAAAGGAACTGCCTGCAGAGGTCAGAGACCGGATTATGTTGAGGCACAGATCTGGGGAAAGCTACAAAAAATGTTGGCTGTATTGAAGGTTCCCAAGAGCACAGTGGCCTCCATTATTCTTAAACGGAAGAAGTTGGGAACAACCTGGACTCTAACTAGATCTGGCCGTACGGACAAACTGAGCAATCAGGTTGAGCTCCAGAGATCACGTGTGGAGATCGGAGAAACTTGCAGAAGCACAACCATCACTGCAAAACTTCACTGATCTGGGCTTTACGGCAGAGTGGACAGATGGAAGACCCTCCTCAGTGCAAGACACATGAAAGCATGCTTGGAATATGCAAAAAAAAGCACCTAAAGGAATCTCAGACTGTGAGAAACAAGATTCTCTGGTCTGATGAAACGTCATGTCTTGAGGAAACCAGGGAAACTCATCAACTGCGCAATACCATCCCAACGCTGAAGCATGGTGGTGGTAGCATCATGCTGTGAGGGTGTATTTCAGCGGCAGGTACTGGGGAACTAGTCAGGGTTGATGGCAAAATACAGAGATATCCTTAATGAAAACCAGGCCCAGAGCACTCAGGACCTCAGACTGGGCCGAAGGTTCACCTTCCAACAGGACAATGACCCTAAGCACACAGCCAAGACAATGCAAGAGTGGATTTTCCTTGAGAGGCCCAGCCAGATCACGCAATCAAACATCTCTGGAGAGACCTGAAAATGGCTGAATATTTCATTTTATTTATTTTTAATACATTTTGTTATCAAGTTATCTTGTTTCTGCTTTGTTATCATGGGGTATGGAGTGTAGATTGATGTGGAAAAAAAAAACATTTAAAGCATTTTAGCAAAAAGATGCAACATATATATTTTATCTGAATAATTTCTGAATGCACTGTAGTGCCTAAAAGTGCAGTATAGATAGGCAGCTCACTAGAATTGAGACTTACAATGTCAAAAAAAAAGTATGATGCTGTCAGCAATTTTGAGCGTCATACTTCCATGATATGACTAAAAACATTGTCTATGTATTTGTACATAAACATTGTCTATGTAAACTTTCCTAGGTATTTAAACTATATAGTGCCTAAAAGTGCAGTATAGGTAGCCAGCTCACTAGGATTGAGACTTACAACGGCCAGTTCAATAGATTTTAGGACTATGATGGCCAAAAATGCTGTCCAAGTAGGCAGGACACTAGGTTTTGAGACTAAATTACTAAATAAATAATTTCCAGTAAGCAACACACCGAGTGTGAGATTAAAAGGTACATAAACAGTATATCAGGTTTATTTAAACGGGCCAGGATAACGACAACCGTAATATGATTGAAACTGATATACATAGAAACGAATCAAACAGAATAATTTTGTTTTAAAACAGTATCAATAATATGGAAAAAAAAATA
Organism: Moxostoma hubbsi; assembly: GCA_032164185.1. Taxonomy (NCBI): domain Eukaryota; kingdom Metazoa; phylum Chordata; class Actinopteri; order Cypriniformes; family Catostomidae; genus Moxostoma; species Moxostoma hubbsi. Next base: position 1,703,042 of record JAVLUX010000025.1, read on the forward strand.
AATAAATTATAAACAGACTTGAATCATTATTGCTTTATTCTGTTCCATGTCATCTACTTCCTTATTCCAGACGACCAACAGACATTCTTCCATTTCTATCATAAGAAATATAAAATGTGAAATCTTACCGAAGCAAAGTTCAAAAACATAAGCGTAATAAGACCAAAGGACTACAGATGAAATAATGATAACGGGAATCCAGGAGAAAATCCTCTGACACCATCTCAATCCCCTCGACAGAGCCATGATCAACCCGATCCATCATCACCCGCTCTGACATCTGCTGCTGAGCCTGCCGCTACAAACTACACTCAACGCTCTGGCATCCGCTAGAAAGCCTGGCATTACCAAAACAAATCTGATCTGAAATCCACTTGTAAACCTGTCTCTCGAAACCAAATAATTCATCCCCGTTTGATAAATCAGATGGTATTATTTTAACCCTAAGGATTTATAAACTAATATTATATTGATACTTAAACTTAATATATTTTAAATGCATTATAGGCTATATAAAAAAAGAATAGAAAAAAATCTGCATGATGTAATTTTGTCTAATTAATTTGTAATCCTTAAAAGGGGTTTACTATCATTTAGTAGATAGATAGATAGACTGACTGGCAGATAGATAGATAGATAGATAGATAGACTGACTGGCAGATAGATAGATAGACAGACTGATAGATAGATAGATAGACTGGCAGATAGATAGATAGATAGACAGACAGACAGATAGATAGGCAGACAGACAGACAGATAGATAGATAGACAGACAGACAGACTGATAGATAGATACAACAGATAGATAGATATACAGAGAGACAGACATAGATACAACAGATAGATAGATAGACAGACAGACTGATAGATAGATAGACAGACAGACTGATAGATAGATAGACAGACAGATAGATAGATAGACAGACAGATAGATAGATAGACTGGCAGATAGATAGAGACAGACAGACAGACAGATAGATAGGCAGACAGACAGATAGATAGATAGATAGACTGGCAGATAGATAGACAGACAGACTGATAGATAGATACAACAGATAGATTGATATACAGAGAGACAGACATAGATACAACAGAGACAGATAGATAGATAAATACAACAGACAGACAGACAGACAGACAGACAGACAGACAGACAGACAGATAGATAGATAGATAGATAGATAGATAGATAGATAGATAGATAGATAGATAGATAGATAGATAGATAGATAGATAGATAGATAGATAGATAGATAGATAGATAGATAGATAGATAGACTGGCAGATAGATAGACAGACAGACTGATAGATAGATACAACAGATAGATTGATATACAGAGAGACAGACATATAGATACAACAGATAGATAGATAGATAGATAGATAGATAGATAGACAGACAGACTGATAGATAGATACAACAGATAGATTGATATACAGAGAGACAGACATATAGATACAACAGAGACAGATAGATAGATAAATACAACAGACAGATAGATAGATAGATAGATAGATAGATAGATAGATAGATAGATAGATAGACAGACAGACTGATAGATAGATAGATATACAGAGAGACAGACATATAGATACAACAGATAGATAGATAGATAGATAGACAGACAGACTGATAGATAGATACAACAGATAGATTGATATACAGAGAGACAGACAGATAGATACAACAGAGACAGACATATAGATACAACAGAGACAGATAGATAGATAAATACAACAGACAGAGAGATAGATAGATAGATAGATAGATAGATAGATAGATAGATAGATAGATAGATAGACAGACAGACTGACAGACAGATAAATAGAAAGACAGATAGACTGACTGATTGACAGACAGATAGATAGATGACAGACAGAGAGATAGATAGACAGACAGAAAGACAGATAGAAAGGCACATGGATAGATAGACAGACAGATAGATAGCTGTTTTGCACTTTATTTATGTATTTAAATGTATAATGCAAAACCAAAAATCGATTTTTTTTTTTAGTAATAACATCATATCCTTGTCTGCTTGAATAATAGCATGCCTACATCAGATGTGTCTATTAAAAATATGTTTTCTTAATTATATACATATACATATAAATATTGTTACTATGTAAAAAAAAATTAATAAATAATGTTGATTTTGATTCAGCATGAGATTGGCCACTCATCTGCACTGATGATGCACAAAATCAGTTGTGTGTTCATGTGTTTTTTCAGTGTTTAGCCAATAGATGCCACTGCTTGACTGACTGAAATCACATATGTCTTTATTACATGGATAAAATAGACTGGCTTCAGACCTTTAGTTCATTAACTTCACTTGTCTTGTTGTGACACACACACACACACACGCACACATTTTTTTCGATCATGGCAGAGCCTTTCCATTGACTTCTATTGTTTTAATACTGAGCTAATGATATTTTATATCTCCTTCCTCTTAGCGAAACATTTCTGCATCTTTACATTTTCATTAACGCATTATTAGTATGTTTATTAATCTGTTTGGCTGGTTTCCACAATGTAGGTGACATTTGGTCCCCCACAATGATGGTAAAAATCTGACCGAACCTAAAATCCCAGGACAATTTCACCTTAATCTCCACTGTAGTGTATCTGCAAATGCTTAGTCTTCTGTGTGTGTAATGTGGCAGGACCAGAATTAGGCAGGGGCTGAACTCTTGTTTCCTGAAGTTGCCAGCAGTCTGCGCTATAATAGCAGCGTGCTGTTGACAGCTCCTCTCTCTCTCGAGCTGCTGCATTAGTTTTTAGAAGTAGTCATCCATCATCAGCCACAGCACTACAAAGAGCTTGTGACTATCAAAATAGTAACTGGTTCTAAATCAAAACATTTACTCAGGAAAGTCGGCAGGTCGGGGCAAAAATCTGGCACTCGGAATAAAACGTGTCTGTGGTTTGGCTGGCAGAGACACAGACAACAGGAGAGACGGGGACGGGGTCATTTGGAGGGTTTGAGGGTCAGGTTTAAAAGTGGCCCCTAAATCAGTCCATTATGCTGAAAGATGCTGAAATGATAGGCTCATTTTATTACAGTCAAGACTCCCTTGGCTCTCTGCTCTCTCTGTATCTTATGTAGATCTTAAAGGACTACTTTAATGGTGAATCGCACGAAAACATGGCCAGGTCACATTTCACAACAAAATCCAAAGAAAAATAAGACATTTTGCTTAAAGAAGAAAAAAAGCTAATTTTAGGACTTTTAATGATTTTTTAAAACACCTTTGAAAGCAACACTCGCATGATATAATGTACATTCTAATTTAAATTATATATATATATATACACTACCGTTCAAAAGTTTGGGGTCACTTGTCTGAAATGTTTCTCATGATCTTAAAAATCTTTTGATCTGAAGGTGTATGCTTAAAAGTTTGAAATTAACTTTGTAGACAAAATATTATTCTGCCAAAACATATACATTTATTTAATTACAAATCTAAAATTTCCTAAAAAAAAAAAAAGTTTTTGAAATGGATGACTTGGATCAAAATATGAAGAAAAGAAGCCAATAAGTGCCCAACATAGATGGGAACTCCTTCAATACTGTTTAAAAAGCATCCCGGGGTGATTCCTCAAGAAGTTGGTTGAGAAAATGTCACGAGTACATGTCTGCAAAATCTAGGCAAAGGGTGACTACTTTGAAGATGCTAAAATATTACATAGTTTTGGATTTATTTTGGATTTTTTGGTCACAAAATAATTCCCATATTTCCATTTCTATTATTCCATAGTTTTGCTGACTACTATTATTCTAAAATGTGAAATAAATAAATAAATAAAGAATGAGTAAGTGACCCCAAACTTTTGAACGGTAGTGTATATTATAATAATTAGCTTAATTGTCATGAAAATAATGTAGGCGGAGAATCTTAATGGTTTGGTCAATGAAGTTACGCTCATTTTTGTCTTGGCTTTATTTTCTTTTTAGCAAAATATAGATAGTTTCGTCTATCTTTCTTTTGGTTTTGTGGTGAAATATGACCTATGAACCTTTGAACCCAATGTTTCTGTCCTTCTTCTGATTCTTAGTATCAAATCATGCCTCTGTGTTGGTGTGTGTATGAGAGACAGAGATTACAGACATCCATTAAATATTAAAAATGTATGTTTCTTTACAAGAAATATAATTGTGAGTTTGTGAATGAGCGGGTGAGCGAGTGCATTGCATGCATCCCTCTGCGTCTTCTGTTAATTGCATTCCCAGGTTCCTCGGGACCGTCTTAAGTGGTTCCACGGTGAGTTTTCACATCCATGACTGATGTTTTTTGAATCGCACCGAAATGAAGTATGGAGTTTGATTGCATTCCCATTTAAATCCCTGCATGTTTAAGTGTCTGCACAGCAAATTCATCTTCTATGCTACTTTTTGAAGTCTGGATGGAATACAGTACGTTTTGGAAACTCTGCATTCATCCATGAGTCCAAAGTCACTGATGTGTGCAGGCAGACAAAGAATTTCACGTCTATTTTCCTTCCAGTCGAGTCTCTGAAGTTTCTTCTAGTTGGTTAAAGGGAGTCACATATGTGAGAAAAAAATTTGATTCCAAAACTGACATGAAAACAAGTGCATGACTTCACAACGATGAGACAGCTCTAATGCACAATGGAAAAATAAAGTAGCGTTCAATCTACTTGTACTGTAATTGACTTTGCCCCTTAGTAAGCGATATCAGCGCTCCGCTCAAAGTCTGTTTATGTAGTGGGCCAGTATTAAATCACATTAATGAACTGACTCAAACTCATCAGTACAGAATGTGTGGCTGACATATTACTGTAATGTAGCTTAAATTAGGTTAATTCATACTAAATCATACTAAATAATTTTCATTGTTTATAAAAAATTTAAATAAACGAAACAAGGACAGATGAATGATTGGGATATCACCTCCTTCACAGCAATTCTACGCCAACACGCCGATGTATCGTTGCCCACAGGAACAGCTGCTAATAAGGCATCTACATATGTATATCTATGCATGCAAAACTCACCGCTGTGATGTTAGGGTGTTGTGGATTGTTGCTATGATGTAGCATAGTGCTTTCAAAGGTGTTTAGCATGTTGATATTAGGTTGCTAGGGTGATCCGGGTGGTTGCTAAGTGGTTGTTTGGGCATTTGCTTACTGGCCCAAGTTAAAAGAGGCCAGCCTCAAGTTTCTATGATATTCTGGTCTATAGATATGTCTCAGGCCACTAATTAAAGGTACAGCAAGTCAACATTTTCAGCCCCTTTTTTTGAGTATGGTTGCTTTGAGAATTGATAGAACACCTCCCCTCAACAATTTGCATGATTTGAGGCATAATTTATGTCTATAACACAAATGGTAAGGGGTCGAGTTACATGCCAAAGTTTAATACATAGGGTTAAGGGTTTGTTTAACATCCACACATCATTTCCTCCAACACTATCCCATGCAAGCTATATCGTGGTGTACAATGATATCTATAATCGCTATGCATCAATGAGTATCACCCCCTTCAAAGCAATTCTACGCCAATGGCTCCTGACCTTTCCAATTTGGTGGACACGCCGACTGTAAGAAAGTTCACAGTTAGGGAAAAGGAGGAAGCGAGAGATGGAGAATCAAACTCAAACAGTAGGTTTCTATTTCTTTTAAACTCAATATCTCTGCTTTTCAGTGGTCGCACTCGAAACTGCTTTTCAGCAGACATAAAACAATAGAGTCTTTTTCCAGCTTGTGTCTTGTCATTCTCTGTCTGGACTGACGTCTGGCTCGCTCTTAAAGCCGTCTCCACTCTCACTGCAATGGCAAACAGCTGTTAGGGACAATCATTGCAAGGTGATGATCCTTACCGTTCTCCTCTCCCGATTTCACTCTCCATTCGCAAACCGGCACTTAACCATGTCCCCACCACCACACCGACGTATCATGGACCACAGGAACAGCTGCTAATGAGGCATCTACGCATGTATATCTATGTTTGCAAAACTCGCTGCCGTGGTGCTAGAGTGTTGTAGATCATTGCCATGACATAGCAATGTGGTTTCTAAGGTGTTCTTGAGTGTTTTCAGCATGTTGATATTAGGTTGCTAGGGTGATCCGGGTGGTTGCTAAGTGGTGTTTGCTTACTGGCCCAAGTCAAAAGAGGCCAGCCTCAAGTGTCTATGATATTCTTCTTGTTGAGTTACATGCCAAAGTTTAATACTTGGGGTTAAAGTTTTGTTTAAATCACTGACCTACGTGTGAGCAATAGTAATAGCAATAGCAAACACCACAAATAACATCCACACAACACTATCCCATGCAAGCTATATCGTGGGATACACTGATATCTATATTCTCTACGCATCAATGAGTATCCTGTGATTGGAAACTATCGTTTTGTTCAAATGACTTTTGGCAGGGTTAATTACAAGACGTGAGATGCGTTAATAGGTCTGGAAAATATTCTTCATAACAGTTAAAGCTGTCATCAAATTCGGCCTTTTCCCACGAGCTCCAACACATGCCAGGTTGACATATCTCACAGTGACCACGATTCACAAAGGAAACCACCCAAACATTGTTGAAACGCTGTTTCTTTTCCCAACGTTCCAAGCACTGAACCGAAGGCAGACGGGGGAGCTGTGAGGAAGGGTTTCTCCGCTCCCGGGTCTCTGTTCATATTCACTCTGAACAGCAAGTTAAACAACGGCAGGGCGGGGAGAAATTACAGACATCTCATCCAGATGTGTGAAAATAAATCTGCTCCAGGGTGGAGTGTGTCTTCAACAATCGTGGAAATTTCAAATGGTTGTGCCACTAGGAAGGTAATATGTGCAATAATAAAAGCAGTAAATTACCGGCGCACAAGTCAAAGGTTTCATGTGCGCTATGAATTATGTGAATTCTCTCATTGGCCTGTGACCATACATGGGCAAATTGCATCAGTGACAGGTGTTTTAAATAAGCTGTCAAGAGAGAAAAAAAATGCTGCTTGGAGGATCATTATTTATAACTTTTGTCAGTCAACTTTTTTATTTATTTTGTTTAACTAACAGCTGTTTATGCTTCTTATGTTCAGGTTGTGTGCTTTGCTCGGGGTTATTCCCATTAGACTCTGCAACTGTTAGACACACTACCAGTCAGACGATTGGACACACCAACTCATTCTTTATTTTTCACATGTTAGAATTATACTAAAGTCTTTAAAACAAGCAAATAACACAAATGGAAGTATGGGAATTATGTAGCAACCAAAAGTGTTACACAAATCCAAACTATCTTATATTTGGGCTAATTCAAAGTAGCCATTCTTTGTCTAAATTACAGCGGGGTATTCTCTCGACAAACTTCATGGGGCTTTTTAAACTACTGAAGGAAAAATGTATGCTGGCTACTTGTTGGCTGCTTCTGTTTCACTATCCTGTTCAACTCATCCATTAAAATAATGTTTAGATGTGTAAGGAAATTAATCAGTAAACACCAGTTATATTTGCATAAAAAACTAATTTCATGCATTTAAGCCTTTAGGTCAAAAGGTCTTCAACCCTCCTATGGTCCTCTTGGTCAGCGAAGGTGTAATTTTATTTATATTTTTGATGATGATGATGATGATGATAATGATGATGATGACGATAATGGTACATTTTCTTCTTCTCTGAAGTAATAGCAATAAAATTATGCACTTCTTTTAAGATTTTATGCTTGTATATATACATATTGTGGCACGGTGGAGGGCGGAGCCAGGTCGTGACTCGACACGCCCGGTCCCGTATTAGGCTAATCAAGCCACCGAGAGGGATAAAGGCTGATCGCAGAGGGCGGTGCGGCGCCCGGCAACGTCAGTTGGCGAACCCACCGTGCCGCACAGATATATTTACATTTGTAAATTGTACTATTAATTCACATATGCAGATAAGCACATTTCATGGAGGCAGATTGCTACCAACTGGTGAACAAAATATAAATAACGACTTGTTGTGATGTAGTGACAATAATAGTCAGTAGATGGCTGCAATGTTATATGCAGCCACCTACTGTGTAGTCTGATTGATTGTTGTAACCTAATTTTATATTTGATCACAAGTTATGCATTTGGATATACTGTACATATTTCAAAGTATTATTTAGCATTTTAAAACTGATATGAAGTGTGAGTTTTTGCAGTTAAAAAATGACCTGCAAAACTGTGAATATTCAATTACAGTATAAAACATAGAGAGCAAACATTTTGAAAATTGCAAACTTTCTATAGTAAAAAGTTATTTTGCAAACTTTTTCAAACCAGTGAGTTATACAGCAATACCGAACAACAATAAATGCGTAAAAAAGAACAGAGTAAACAATAAAAGCAGTAAAGAATGATGTAATGTCTTTATGCATTCATGCATCCGTGGCAGTGTGAAGTTATGATAGTATCTTGCAGATGGATTTTTTGAACATTTTGCACACCATGCTAGTTATAATGTCTCTTGGGGGACATCTTGGTTGTGTGTTCTGCATCCTGGCTGTTTAAGTCTCACCCATTTATTTCTGTGTGTGTGTGTGTGTGTGTGTGTGTGTGTGTGTGTGTGTGTGTGTGTGTTATTGTCTCACCCCCTTAATTTCTTAGTTGTTTAGCACTGTGGCCAATTTATTGTTTTTATTTGACAAATTAAAAAAAATGCTTTGTGTTAAAGTCTCACCAGTTCATATGTGTGTGTGTGTGTGTGTGTGTGTGTGTGTGTGTGTGTGTGTGAGAGAGTGTGTGTGTGTGAGTGAGAGAGAGAGAGAGAAAGAGAGAGAGAGAAAGAGAAAGAGAGAGAGAGAGAGAGAGAGAGAGAGAGAGAGTGAGAGTGAGAGAGAGAGGGTGTGTATGTTTTGCACTCTGGATGTTTTATAGTCTGTTTATGTTTTATAGTGTGTTTTTTCTGCATTGTGGCCGATTTATTGATTGTATTTGACAGAAAAAAAATGCTCTGTGTTATGGTCCTTCCCATTCATGTTCAATGCTTGGTCAATTTTGACTGCGAAGACAAAAGGTGTCTTTTTTTATAGATCATCTTAAGATCATGAGAACATCCAGTGAGTTTAAAAGTCTGAATCCACTTGTGGATTTTGGATAGATCTAATATAACCCTTAAATGCATGGCAATTTCTCCAAACACTCTTACATAGTCGGGACTTAAGAGTCCCGGCACATATATCTATCAAAAATGGATCTACAAAATGCCCAAATAGTGTATAATTTTAAAAATATTTTCAAGACAATTAGAAAACAATAAACTAAAAGATATTTTGATATTTTATTTTTCAGAAATTAAAGAGATAATGCAACAAACCAGGACAAATCAAGAACAGGATTCATTATTTTCACACTGAAATTCACACTGTGATTTCCTGTTTCCCTCCATGTGTCTTGTTTTCATTGGTTTATTGTCTTGTTAACTCGTTATCAGTTCTAGTTTGTCATTGGTTGAAGTTTACTAATCTTGTTACCCTTGTCCATGTATTTATACCCTGATGTTTGCCATGAACCTTGGTCAGGTATTGTTAATTTATCACTGTTTGGTGTAATGTTGTTCAAGTCATGTCAAGTCAAGTCATGTTATGTCAAGTCAAGTCAGGGTCAAGTCAAGTCAAGTCAGGTCAGGTCAGGTCAAGTCAAGTTCGAGTCAGGTCAAGTCATGTCAAGTCAAGTCAAGTCAAGTCAAGTCAGGTCAGGTCAGGTCAGGGTCAAGTCAAGTTCAAGTCAGGTCAAGTCAGGGTCAAGTCAAGTTCAAGTCAGGTCAAGTCAAGTCAGGTCAGGTCAGGTCAGGTCAGGTCAGGGTCAAGTCAAGTTCAAGTCAGGTCAAGTCAGGGTCAAGTCAAGTTCAAGTCAGGTCAAGTCATGTCAAGTCAAGTCAAGTCAAGTCAGGTCAGGTCAGGTCAGGGTCAAGTCAAGTTCAAGTCAGGTCAAGTCAGGGTCAAGTCAAGTCAAGTCAAGTCAAGTCAGGTCAGGGTCAAGTCAAGTTCAAGTCAGGTCAAGTCATGCCAAGTCAAGTCAAGTCAAGTCAAGTCAAGTCAGGTCAGGTCAGGGTCAAGTCAAGTTCAAGTCAGGTCAAGTCAGGGTCAAGTCAAGTTCAAGTCAGGTCAGGGCCAAGTCATGTCAAGTCAGGGTCATGTCAAGTCAAGTCAGGTCAGGTCAGGTCAGGTCAGGTCAGGTCAGGTCAGGGTCAAGTCATGTCATGTCAAGTCAGGGTCAAGTCAATTCAGGTCAGGTCAGGGTCAAGTCAAGTTCAAGTCAAGTTCAAGTCAGGTCAAGTCAGGTCAGGGTCAAGTCATGTCAAGTCAAGTCAAGTCAGGGTCAAGTCAAGTCAGGGTCATGGTCAGGGTCAAGTCAAGGTCAAGTCAAGTCAGGGTCATGGTTAGGGTCAAGTCAAGTCAGGGTCATGGTCAGGGTCAAGTCAAGGTCAATTTCAAGTTTTATGTTTGTTTTGTATTCATGTTTTTGGATTTCACTCTTCATGTAAATAAACACTGCACTTGGGTCCTTCACATCATCATCATCATCTATCAGTCATTGCCAAGCGATCATTACAATGGTTTTACGGATTTATTTTTATGCAAGAGTTAGAACTCATACATTCATATAAATAATTTCATACATATGGTATATGTAAGTAACATTTATTTTTAGATGGACAGGGTAAATGAAGAGGCTGGAGCCACAGTGAAAGTCTAATACAGATAAATGAGAAACAAACGAGTAAAAGATCACAATATATCACTGTTCTGAATCGCAATACATTAACCCTTTAACGCATACTTCGGGTCTTTAGAGACCCGGGACCTCATTTCACCCCTGTGCCTAATAAATGTCTGAAGTTGTGCCCAAATCTCTTTAGTATTCCTCAATCTATGTCTTATAAATAGTGTAACATAAAATAAAATGCAAAAATTGCTAAAAAAATAAATAAAAATTATACAAAAAAATTGTTTTTCAAAAGTGTATAGGGTCATTAGAGACCCTAGTTATGTAATAGTGCCTGGTTTTTATTTTTGGACTTCCATAAATTATATTTTTATAATAATTTTTATATCTATTTAAGTTTAGGATGTCTATTTCTTATTTATTACAAGAGAAATGTGGCAACAATGGCAAATTATCAGTATTCCATATGCGTGTACACATATTATACATGCTATTTCTACTCAAGGTGGCGCTGTTGTTTCAGCGATTGTCTTGATTTACATTTGACATTGCTATTTCATGAAGAAACAACTTGGTAGCAGGGCTGGACCGGTAACCTGGCATACCGGGCATTTTCCAGGTGGGCCGATGCACTTTGGGGCCTATCAGGAGAGGACTGGCCATCGGGAAAACCGAGCGGGCCGGTATGTCACCGCGAAACGGGCCAAATGGGCCACGATAAGCTCAAATGAGCTGCTACGTTATGCAGATTGGACCACAAAACGCTGCCGCAACATGCAGAAAAGGACAGCGAAAATCCCAGTCCGATTTCTCTTCCCAGTCCAGCCCTGCTTGATAGTAAACTATAGCAAGTTTAACACAAACAGTGTAATATGACTACTTTTTATATTAAAGTTGAGTTAAGTTGTGCATCTATTTAGCCTCAATAAGGGCCTGAGAAAATACTTCTGTGTACCTTAAATGTAGATTATGTGTTATGTGTAGCTCAATACGTGTTTGACAGCCAGTTGCGTCTCAATAATTAGATTTGTCCTGATTTTTTGCATTATATCTTTGATAAACAAAAAATAAAACATCAAAATATATTTTAAGTTCTTATTTTCTAATTGTCTTGAAAACATTTTAAAAACTTTTACACTATCTGGGCAGTATTTATGCAAGATATCTTGTATGCTCAATGGAAGCTAGGAAATCTGACCTTTTGTACTAAAGTGTTAACATGTCCATGTCACAAATTTGATTTCATTCAACTTTTTTGGATTAGTGACCAATAAATATTCCTTAAATTTTTCTCCTTCATTTTAAATCAAAAGTTTTGCTTTACATTTCCAAAATCCTTTAAACTTTGTTTATTTCCAGGTTTAAAATTAGATTTCATTTCATATTCCGATGTACTTTTGAGACCCACTATGCATTCAGTCAAGTGTGTCCAAACCTTTCGACAAGAAATGTATAATTAGATGTAAGAATGGAGCTATAATAATGTAGCTCAAAGTGGATGCCTTATATAACGACGCTCACATTTTTCCAAAACCTGTTCACACACCAATTGTGCCTTTGGGTCTAAATTTACCGGTCTTTGTTAATAGAAAGGCCAATTGGAAAATGAGGCCTAAATATTATCTCCTGTGCGCGAGGAGTGAGGCCATTGGGTGTTGGAACAAAAGAGAAATCTGCTCATTTATTGTGGTTTCAACACCCCTGATCATGTTTCCATAAATACCGCCGGTATCGCTAATACATGCAGCTCTGTTGAGTGATGAGGAAGTATTCATCATGCGACCGAGTAGGCAATACACGGGAAAAGTGGGGGTGGGGCAGATGGAAACACCATTATACCGGAGGTTTACAAAATGTTTCCTTTATATTATCTGCTAGCACTGTGACTCGTCAGCATGACTTACCTGCGCTCAGGCGCGCTTCCACACTGCTGATGTCATGGGGTGACCTTAGAATGACAGCGCTGTCCACGCTGTGGATATGACAAAGATTAAGACAATTGAGGAAATAACATAGTTCTTGAATCAACACCATTCCTGAAAGCATAAACAAATGTTGAACTTTACAAGTGCATGCCTTGCAAAAGAACACAACTGCAACTGAATCAGTTGCTTTGCATTATTGTGCACATGTAAAATAGGTGAAGACCTCAGGGCATTGTCTGTGCTATAACCTTAAAAGGATTCTTAGGTGGTTCAAGCACCAAAGGTCTGTTTTTCTGCCCTAAAAGTATTTGGGCAGCGAAAACCGTAAGTCCTAGAAACACCAAATTTAGGTAGCATCAATTCAGGTAGCATCACGACCCGTCCCCGCCCTCAGCCCTGTCATATTCCTCCCTCGTTCTCTCGTGCCTGATGCCCCATCTGCCGGCAGGTCGTCCCCACCTTCATGAATCTGGGAGGGGACAGGGGGAGGGAAACAATAATCCAAATAGGGGGTACTTCCTGTAACAGTGTAGTACCCCCCCCCCCCCCCCCCGTAAACAAACGCTGAAAAATTTAAAAGAGAGGGAAAAGGCCAACACGGAGCGGTAGTGGGAGAGAGAGAGGAGAGAGAGAGGGGAAATAAAAAAAACACTTACTCGCCGTTTCTCCGATACACCGTAGCTTGGTCCTCGGCCACTCCTCCACCCTCTAACAGACGACAGCTGCGCCTCCCCGAGCTGATCGGAGGCAGTCCTCCAGACCCTGGTGGACGGAATGCCCCGCCACGTTCTTGGTGAACAGAAGGGGTCTCCACCGCCCTTGGAAGCAGTCCTCCCACTCCAGGCGGTCGGCAGTGAGCCCCTCCCCGCTTGCGGTCGGTGGTCTCAGACCCCGCCGCGTTTCAGCGACTGGTAGGTGTCTCTTCCATCCCTGGCAGCGGCCCTGACCGTTCCAGGCGGTAGGTTAGGAGCCCCTTCTCCCCTCGTAGTCGGCGGTCATCTTACGCTTCCAGGCTCCTCCGTCTCCTGGCAGACGGCCACGGGTGCTCCGTTGGGGTGGATGGTACCGGCGAGAACTCCACTACGGCGTATCCCTCCTCCATTCTGTGTTTCGGCACCAGTGTAAAGGGATATAAGGGAAAGGAGGCGGCGAGAACCGGCTTGACAATATAAATAATAGTTTTAATGTAAAACTGAACAAAATGACACAAACACACACACACACACACACACACACGACGGTCAGCTGCCTATAAACAATCTCTCTCTCTCTCACACACCACCATCCGCAGTTGGTGTGTATCCCTCTCGGTGGCTTAATTGGCCTGATAAGGGTCCGGGTGTGCAGCATCACGACCCGGCCCGACCTCCGCCCTGTCACAGTTAGGTTTTCAGAAAACTAAAAATGGTGGACAAACTCAAATTGGTGGAAGTAATACCTTCAAAGTAACTAGAGTACTATTGAAATGACTTTGACCCTGACAGATGCGTTCCTTCAAATTTGGCAATTATCCTCATTTTCTCCACTTTTCCAAACTGCTTGCAACTATATTTATGTAAAAGTCATTAATATTCATATTAGCGCATAACTCACCCTACACTGTTTGTATTACAGACATAAATGATACTACTAGGCTTGTTAAGGAGAGGTGAGCTAGTACTTCGAAGCAATAGGACCTTACATTTTTGGACAATAAAATGGGTGGGGTAAAAAAAATCCCATAGACTTAAACTGATGGAGTGACCCGATCCATATTTAGAGACCAGAATATATTAGATGCTTGAGGGTGGGCTCTTTTGACTTTGACCAATAAGCAACAATCATGCAGAACACCCTAAAAACTGAATAGCAACCAATTAAAACAGGTTAGATCACCTTAGCAACAACATAGCAAAACCTTGCTAAAAACCCTAGCATCATGGTGCAGCATTTTGCAAGGTCAAGCACCACACATTCTTCAGAAAATGTAAAGATCTAGTTTATTTGACCACATGTTTACATTTTATTTAATTAATATAGTAGCAAAAGGAATAGCTATCGCGGAGATGAACAAACGCTAGCAATTTATGCTAGTATTGCTTATTGAAGTCTCTGCAGGAATTTCCTCAGCTGTTTTTAACAGGCCTCATTTGATCTTGATGATTCAGTCATGGTGATGTCATGATAATGCCTCTGGATAAATGATCATAAGCATGTCACAAGTGAGACGCTTTTCCGTCCTACGGCTTTGACTTGAGTATTTGTACGGGGGAGAACTATCATCGCAATCATTATATCGCAACCAATGACAGATATATTGAGGATTTTGGACGGGGAAGCGGCGCTCAACCCTTAACTCGCACTGTCTCGGGCTGCTCTTGGGAATCGTCTGTTATGTGGGAAGCATCATTTCCGCGGAGGGTGTCTGTTGCAGCTAGAAGTGTAATATTGTTTGGCAGTGTGTCAGAAAATCAGGCGAGATCAGCTCAGGATAAAGACACTAATACAGCATTTACAACTGTCAAAATCAAGAACAACTTACACAATTTAATTATTTTTGAAATTTTTATATTAAATAAAGTCTCCTTGCATGAAAAAAAAAATATATATATAATTTTTTTTTTTTTTTTTTTTTTTTTGTTATTTAGTGTTTTGGTAGAAAATAAAACCAAAATTGCCTATTACCCTGTGTGGCCTTTAACCCAATTGTACCCAATATTTGTGTGTTGTGATCGGTCTAATTTTTTAGTATCTCCCTTCTAGTATCTGATATTCTCCTTTATTCAAATTTGAATATGTTTTTATATTAAAGCTTGTCATCCATTACATTCACTCTGTCAAACCTAGTTTTGTACCAGCAACAAGTGCACTAAAGCTGCCTTAAAGTCACAAAGGTGTAATCTGAACAAGGCAGGTCTCAACACAACAGAATACCCCTAAAATGAAAAACTGTACTCATGTATTTCTGTACTACACGTGTTATCAGCATTGAAACTTTGCATTTGAATCTCTGATCAAATCTGACTGTCGACAGTTATTTTTCTAATTATCATAAGTCATACACATCATCAATTTTTTTTCTGTCTTGACAGCTTTAAGTATTTTTTCCAATTTTGTCATTGTCTGCACACAGATTAGTTTTTCCCATGGCTTTTCATTGCTGATGATTGTGTCCTTGACATTAGAAATATATAGACATGTGACATGACTAGATCTCTTTTAAACAAATTGAAGCTTTTAGTTTTCCACAAACCCTCAAAGTCAGTTGTCTCACATTCACAATATGGAGGTCTATCCCAGGCGTGGAGATCAACCATGGCACACTGTCCAAAAAGTCCACATCTACTATAAATACAAACACTTATGAATATGCCGGTGATTCATGGTTGGGAAACAGAGTTGATCTTATTTTCAGCATGCATCAATGTGTTTTCTTTGGACGGCTGTGAAGTGATAGAAATGCGAGAAAAGTGAGATAAATACAGAAATGACAAATAATGGCCAGCTGTCCTTTATGTCATAACACTATAATAGCGCAAATGCTATGTACTGTGAATATTTGCTTATGGTAATTTATTCTGGATGTGTTGTCACATAGTTTTGCTATATATGCGAATAAGCGTTGTGGGTTATTTACACTGGCTATCGCACAAAGATTGTCATGCATTGTTGTTTTTGAACACATCAATATTTGCCACTCTTCGCTTGCTGGTGTTTTGGAATCCACACTGCAAAAAATCTTATTTTAATCAGAATCATTGCAATAAAAATATCTAAACATCCTTTAAACTAAATAAATTGTACTGGGAAGCAAATTTGCATTATATAAGGCAATCATTTTCTCAATATTTCGTAATATATATATATATATATATATATATATATATATATATATATATGAGGGAAAAAAATGAAGAGAAACAAGAAAATATTTGATTTTGTTCACCTATATTCAAGATATATTATCTTAAAACAAGTCTTTGTATATTACGCAGTTGCTTCTGATATAACTTTATCCTTAAAATAAGATACAGTGGCAAGAAAAAGTATGTGAAACCTTCAGAATGACCTGCATTTCTGTATAAATCTGTCTTAATATCTGATTTGATCTTCATCTAAGTTACATTAATCAACAAACACAATCTGTTTTAACTAATAACACTAATAAAAATTAAATTATTGTATTGTTCTTGTACATATTAATTTACAATGTAATGTAATAATACATCATTCAAACATTCACAGCGTAGGCTGGGAAATGTTTGTGAACCCCTAGGCTAATGACGTCAACAAAAGCTAATTAGAGTCAGGAGTTGGCAAACCTGGCATCTAATTAATGAAATGAGATTGGAGGTGTGGGTTAGAGCAACTTTGACTTATAAAAATGTCTCTAACGTTTTGAGCATCTGCTGACGTGGACAACGCCTCACAAAAAAGTGATCTCAGATGACCTATGCTCAAGAGTATTTGCTTTGCATTAGGGCTATCAGTTGAGCAGAGAAACTAAATTTTAATTATTACCTAAAATATTTTCTAAATAATTTTAAATAATATTCAAATTTTAAAGTAAGATGATTCTTAAACCGATGTTGTTTCCTTAGTCCACAAGAGGGTGTAATAAATACATAAACCATACAGCACCATTATATTATTGCAAAGAACATTCCTGGCTGTTAAAAAAAAAGAGCATTTCATTTTCAACTAATGTGCATAAAATAAATAAATAAATAAAAAGCTTTAATTGGTCTATATTCTCCAATTCATATTTTTTATTGATTCAAAAAAACACAACAGAGAAAAACACAAACACATGCACATTGAATCAACATTTAACCTTTAATCCCCACTAATATCCCCTCCTAATCACCAACCCCACCCTGACCCCCAACGAACATCCCTGTGGTCACAAATCATAATACACTTATGATCTATTCCCTTCAAGATCTATAAAAAAGCCCTGATTATCAGCATAAGGTACGTAAATATTAGCAAAAATTAACCTATACCCTTGAATTTCTGCTAAAACAATAATGACTCTTCCTAATTTATCTTTAATCTGTTTGAGGCATTTGAATTGTTGAAGCTTACTTATCAATGTAATGACTCCCCTGCTCTTACTTGAGCCAGCACTACAGAAAACATGTCCACCCCATATCTTCCCAAATGTTTCAGCTTCCAGCAGGGAAAGATGCATTTCTTG
Organism: Moxostoma hubbsi; assembly: GCA_032164185.1. Lineage (NCBI taxonomy): Eukaryota > Metazoa > Chordata > Actinopteri > Cypriniformes > Catostomidae > Moxostoma > Moxostoma hubbsi. The sequence goes on from JAVLUX010000025.1 coordinate 1,720,798, forward strand.
AAGAAACACTATATCATACTTCTTATCATATTTCATACATTTAAGAAAAGAAATAACCTTCCTTCTTTTTATGGGGTGTCCCAATCCATTCTCATTCCACGTGGAGAGAGATGACCCACTCATATTAACATTTGACATTGACATATTAGAAAAAATGTATTGTGTCAAAAATAACAATTTTAACGACCACATTCTGACATTAGTACAATAGTCAATCCCAGAACTTCCCCCAGAACCAAACAAACAGAAAAAAAAAACGTGTGCATTAACCCCGCACATGACAGCGCCAACTGGAGTCCATCCCTCTAAACTCAAACAGTCCATGTATGCCTACGAGAGCCCCCGTGACAACTTGGCCATCGGATTGCTCAAGTCCGGTGCTACTATACAAATTTTGTGAGAAAAAAATTACACAACAGAAAATAATCTATAAAACAGACTCCAGCCAATAGGAGGCATAAGCTCAAAGAACGTGTAGATTCATCCACATAACTATTTTAAAGGTGTGTTCCTCCACAAAACAAACTCCAGCTACTAGGTGGAACCGGCACAAAAAAGAAACAATGATGGCTCTCAGTTTCCTCGGACAGTCAAGTGAATGTTCATTGAGTCAGGCCCACTCAGTTGCATCGAGAGCATCGCACGATGACTTACTCATTCCATTGACTTTATGAAGGACAACGCTTGCTGTGGGCATGTAAATATTTTGCGGCCATCCTTAGTATCTATTCTCAATTTGTCCGGGAACATCAGTGCAAAAGCGTCCTTCCGCTGATGTAAGAGTTTCTTGCATTCCTTGAATCAATCATGTTTCTCTCTTGTCGAATTCACAATGTCTGGGAACAAGAAAATGCTGTGGTTCTTCCAAGAAATTTACATTACATTTACATTTATTCATTTGGCAGACACTTTTATCCAAAGCGACTTACAAAAGAGGAAAAACATAAGCGAATCATCTTAAGGAGACAGTGGTACTAAAAGTGCTATACTACAAAGTTTCACTATCATCAGAATAGTATACAAGAAATCCTTCCATTACTCCTGACCTCACATAACATGAGATCTTTATAGGATGATCTCAGAAATTTGTCCAGAATTGATCAGGGCCTGCCTCCCTCAGCGGATCTACGAGCCAGAAATCTGTGAGCTCGCTCAATTTCCATCTTATGGCCTGTTATGTCAAGCAGACTCGGGAAGAACCCATCTAGGAATTTCACCATATCTCGGCCTTCCTAGTCCTCAGGAATTCCAACAATTCGGACGTTGTTTCACCAGATATGATTCTCAAGGTCTTCCAACTTTTTCCAAAAATGCTCCAAGTCTATCTTGGTCCCTATCTAGGTCCCTAGCTAATTCCCTCTCCGATGACTCCAGATAATCAATCTGTTTCTCAACATCCGGCACTATTGTTACAATTTCGTCTCCATGGCAGTGATTGATCGATGTATTACGGCAAGATCCTCCAAGTCAGCAATGACCTTCATCAGCATTGCCGACATGTTCAACAGTTGATGCGGAATCTCTTTCACCACACTGTCTAAATTGAGTCCATGGTTTACGTCCTAGACAGAGGTATCAGATTGAGCACGTAAGTGTCTTTTAATGTCTCCAGAACCCGAGGATTTTTAATTCTTTGACATTTTGTCTTCCTAGAACAGTCAAGTATCAGATTGCATCGAATCACCGGTTTATGACATAAAAAATATTCAAACTAGCAAAGTGCGCAGAGCTTGCCATTCACACATCCAACCCTCACATGGTGCCACGTGACACTCTCAGTCGGCCCATATTCTCAAAACAAGGGGGGGAAACACTTCAATAGGCAGTCCACATGGTGTTACACTTGCACTGATGCCAGTTTACTACCCCAGACACAAGCTATAATCATGGACGGATTACCGACAGGGCCAATATGGCCAGTGCCCAGGGGCCCTTGACTATCCGGTGGGGCCCTGTGCTTTAAAGTTGCCCCAAAGCACACTTTTCCTTGCAAAGAGTTTAAAGAACTCATTGCTTAATCTGAGAAAAGCTTATAAGAGAGCAAGACGCAATGGCCAAGAACCTCCACCTACTGTAGGGCTGTTCACAGCGAACATTGAGACACCTGCTTTCTGTTTAACTGCATTTGTTGCATAGTGTCTAACCTTTTTTAGCCCAAGAATGTGATCAATCTGAAGTCAACATCAATTCTTGGCACACATTCAAAATTAGACTGCACAGTTTTAGCATTTGAATGGCATTTTTGTCGTAAATTTGACGAATATTCACATTTTTATTTGACAGACCTACTTTGAATTAAGCTGGAAATGGTTACAAAATTTTCTCAAAAAATTTAGATATTCATCAGTCCACCATTAGACAAATTGTCTATAAATGGAGACGATTTAGTACTGTGGCTACGTCCAGCCAAAATTACTCAAAGGGCACCCCGCAGAATGATCAATGAGGTAAAAAAGAACCCTAGAGTAATAGCTAAAGATTGTAGGAATCATTGGTTAACATCTCTGTTCATGAGTCTACTATATGAAAAACATTAAACAGTCATGGTGTCCAAGGCAGGACACCACAAAGGAAGCTGCTGCTTTCCAACAAAAACATTGCTGCATGCTAGAAGTTTGCCAAAGACCACTTTGACACTCTACAACACTACAGGGAAAATGTTTTGTGGACTGAAGGAACTTGGGCTGAAATGTTTGGGAAGAACACACAGCACTACTTATGGCTTAAAAAAAGGGAGCATCATGTAGGGCTGGGCGATACAGCTAAAAAATGTATCACGGTATTATGTTTCGTATCATTCGGTATCGATAATTATTGATATACAGCATTTGAATAACCTTTTTTAAACAAACACCAGTAGAAAAACGGTTTGAATTTAACCACTGTATTTGTAATTTAGCCACTCTATTGATCACATTTTATGACCAATTAATGCAGAAAACCAGATCATTCCAAAGGATTCACATACTTTTACCTGCCACTGAGAAGCAAAATTAACTGGAAATTTTGACTTTTTCACTTGAAGCATAGGTTTAAGCTACAAACTAGTGTAAAATGACATAATATCTCATGGAATTTCACTTCTCTGGTAAATTGCTTTAAGGATGCATACTGTAGACAGCTTTACTGGAAATCTAGATGAAGACACTGATTAAGAATAAGATTGTTTTGCAATGCATGTGAGAACATCTTATAACACGATGACGTGTAAGCTTGGATTTCAGTTTGTCAAGAGTCTCGCCTGTTCTGTCAAAGCCAGTTCAATGTCAGAAAAATACCACTGGTTGTTTATACAGTGATTTCTCTCTTGCTATGACAACAGGTGTGTGATTACCGCTGTCTCTCATGACATGAGACATCTCATAGTGAACACGCATAATAATGTTTAGATGATGTCAAGGCTTTCAGATAAAGGGAGGGAAGAAAGGTGAAGACCAGATCCAACAAGAAATGTGTTCTGCCATATAGCAGAATGTTTGTTGAGTTGGTGATTAAGGGGAATTACAGTGTCAATGTCATGTTAAAAGAGCTTCTCCGTGTTTCTGTTCGCTTCTGCTGTGTCAAGCGAGATGTTACATTGTATTTTCCATGCCGAGACAATTGCCAAGAAAAACAGTGCTTTAGCAAAGTTGCTTCAAAGGCGGGTTTTTGCTCCTGTGCACACGCCCGCTGCAAAAGCACGTTGCCTAGTTTGGCTGGCTCAGGGGCTGCCCCGCACGCACCCGTCTCGTGGTGCATTTGCATACCAGTAGGATTTTTTTTCTTCCCTAGTTCTTCAAGCAGAATTAAAGGGACAAAAATGTAAATTCTGTCAACATTTACTCACGTTCTGTTGTTCCGAACACAAACAACTTTCTTTGTGTTCAGAAAAAAATATTGGTTTGGCATTTTGTGCCCATAGATGTCTTTTCGGATGACTTCTCGGCTACCTCTGTGTCTGGCATCAGCTCAGAGACAAATACTAACGGGTACAGCTGCCTCTTAGGAGTACCATGTCACATTGGACGAGGTTGCCCATTTTCGAGCCAACACACAGGCATAAAACTGCTTCTTCAAGAGCTTTTCTGTTTTATTTCTCACTGCCTTACTCAAAATCTGCCATGTTCAATTTATTCTTCTCTATCATTGTAATGGCCGTGTGCTTTCTGGCTTTGGAGAAGAAATTGAGAGGCTCACCCAATAGAGAGTGATTTGTTATCTCAGACGCTTCTGTATTCCGCGAGATGCATCTGTTTTTACAGTGTATCCCTAATGATGAGGAATCACTTGGATCATTTAGGTCAACATTTGACATAAACCTGATGAAATGCGAGGCACTGTAAATCACATCAACTACTGAAATAACGACTCAAAGTCAACCCAACCTAAACGTGAGGACCAAACACATTATATTAAGAATATGAAAAGGAAGGACGACCACACATGTTTGGGGTCTGATAAACCGCTGCATGGTCTGACTTAAAAAAATGATTGTTGTGTCATGTCTGTACCAGAGGGGAGAAGGAAGCCCATGGTGTCAAAGTGCAAACCCATGCCAAAGTCAATTCAAAACCTCATCACATCCTCACTATGGAAGTTAATGTAATCTGTAGTGAACAAACCTGCAATGCAAAACAATCATGCAGATACGGGTCAGGAGCTTCAGTTAATGTTCACATCAACCATCAGAATGGGGAAAAATGTGATCTCAGTGATTTCGACCATGGCATGGATTTTGTTGGTCCCAGACATCCAGTGAGGGGCAGTTCTGTGGACAGAAATGGCTTGTTGATGAGAGACAACAACAGAGAATGGCCAGACTGGTTCGAACTGACAAAAAGGCTACGGTAACTCAGATAACCGCTCTGTACAATTGTGGTGAGCAGAACAGCATCTCACAACGCACAACATGTCGAACCATGAGGTGAATGGGCTACAACAGCCGAAGACCACGTTGGGTTCCAATTCTGTCAGCCAAAAACAGAGAACTGAGGCTGCAGTGGGCCAACCATCTGTGTACCTCAGCAGAAATCAAGATTCATCAGACCAGTCAATGTACATGCCACAAATGCTGTCGATTCAACCTAACTTGTATTGAACCCAAAATATTCTTTAAGGTTAAGCGCTTGACCCTTGATCATTTCGCAGTCCGTTCGCAGTCCGACGGGGGGAGGGTGGCCCACTTCTATACCGGCCCACCAGGAAAAGTCCCGGTGCTCCTGATGGCCAGTCCTCAGGACAGTTTTCAGCTATAAGCAGTATAAGAGGAGCTCCAAGTAGGATTTCGCCTAGGGCTTACCATATGCTCAGAAACTGCCCTGTCAGTCCATCTCTGGTAATATTCATTAGGAAAGTGCTACTTGATAGTAAGAGAAACTTACCAACCAGGAAGCGCTTCCCTCAGAAATATGAGTCTTCCACTTCCATCCTACGTTTCGGATATCCGCAACCAGCAGGGTCTAACCAGCCAAACCTTGACCGTATGTTATACTCAGCCTGTAAGTAATTGCTTTGGCCAGGTTATACTCCAGCTCTCTCTCTGAACAAATTCTGAGAACATGATGCTAACTGCACCATGCACATGTCTGCGTAGACGCTAATCGAAAGCAGACATAATTAATATAAGATTCCTGCGTGTGATTAATGATATTGATTCAATTTTCCAATCCTGTGTTTTTTCCCCTGCTCTGAAATGTTTCATCAGTATTGCCATGGCCAATTACAATGATTGCTCACTGCTGGCATCAAAGGTAGTTGGGAGTACGAATCTCGCGTTGGAACTCGCGAACTTGGAGGACAGAAAACAAGTTTGATGTCTCTCATTAGCCTCTCTAGTACATAATCAGACAGGACGCATGGAAAATGTCAGCTATTTCAAATAATACCTCAACGTCGTCTAGTATAAATGATTACATGGATATAAAACGTGCAGCTAAAAAGCCCAGCTGGCAGTACATCTTTATTTGTTTCACTAAATACTTTTCATGTAAAACCTCATGCGTAAATCCCACCGCTGGCCGGAAAAGTTATCACACTAAGTTGTAAAAACTGATAACCCTGACACGGAACTGGAAGATTAATCAGAATGAATAAAACAACACCCTTTATCAACATCTAACTCACATAGGCGTAGTAGATTTATCTCATATGCAAATTAGTGTGCCGCAGGAAGCCGTGACCTTGTGTCTACCCTCATGCTAAATCGCTTCCCTCATATGAATCAAGATGTACTGTACTAACATGATTTTGAAACTGTTGCCTAGCAGGACAAGACCAGCTTGAATCAGTATGAATTTCCAGGCTGGTTTCAGTGGTCAGCATTGGACTAGCATAACAATGCTGTTCACTAGCTAAACCTGACAGTTAGCCCCTTTGCAAAAATGTTACCATGGTAACCACAGTTTTTGCCTAAATATAAAGTTGCTACAGTTATTATGTCTATTGTAAAATCCCAATAAATTATTATGCAATCTCTTCAAATCCAGTGGTGGCTCAGTGGTTCAGGCTCTGGGTTACTGACCAGAAGGTCAGGGGTTCAAGCCCCAGCACAGCCAAGATGCCACTGTTGGGCCCTTGAGCAAGTCCCTTGACCCTATCTGCTCCAGGGGCGCTGTTTCATGTCTGACTCCAGCTTAGTTGGGATATGTGAAAACAACTGCATTTCATTGTACCTGTACTGTGCACAATGACAATAAAGTTGAATCTTAAAAGGTTTTTACAATCTTTGTCATTTTGTTTGATGAAAAATCTTTATAATTTAATATGAAATCTTCTTCCACAATCTTTCTGCCATTTTTGTTTAGTTGCATTGGCATTAAAAAAAGCAACAGATAATTGTAATGTAATGTCCAGACCATTGCTCATTAACTGTTCACCGTCCACTGCGGTCATCCGGCCACCTCTGTACCATTGATAGCCCTGATAACAGATGCTGGGGGGCGTTCACAAGCTATGCACCAGCAACGACAGTGAGTGAATGAGGGAGGCTTACACCAGAAACCCAAACTCACAATCAATATATGTTGCAATTTACATACATGTAACAAAATTTCAAACATTTACATTGTAGCATGGCATCATGTAGGTCCAATCAACAACCAGTTTTATCACGTGCCGGCTTTTATCGATTGTGTAATAACATTTGTGTTCATTTCTTCTCAGCTGGGTACCCCACCCTAACTAAAACCAGATGAGGTGTATCATGTCATACTTGGAGGAGAACAAATCGAACATGACAAAAGTGTGTGGGTATTTTATATTTCTGATACAAAGAAGCGGGAACACACTTCTAAAGGGACATTCTCGTGAAAAAAAGCGGAGAGATCAACAGCTGTTGAGCAGATTGAAAAAGCGTTTTGTTGGTAATGGGGTGATAGGCAGAGCGAAGAACGAACTCCTGCAAGAGTCATTTAATGCTTTTTAGGGAGCTGACACACATATACACACACACACAGCATTGCACAATTGTCTGTGCCTATTTTCATAAATACAAAGATTTGCCCAAAGTTGCCACCACTGTGTTGTAGGTGGTTGTTGGGGTGTTAATAGGTGGTTAGTCAAATGAGCCCACCCCAAAGTCTCTATAATATTCTGGTCTATAAGGCTCAGGTCCCTCCTTCCATGTAAGTCTATGGGATTTTTTTTTTGTGCCTGTTTTCGCCCTCTTTATATTGTGAAACTGCATTTTGCTTCTACACATTTATGGACGTTTCTTCATCTTCACTGTCATGACCGAGTCCGATTTTTATTAAAACAAACAGATTTATTATTTTTTTCTTTTTGTTATATGAAGGCGACACTGAAATCAAATTGTAAACTTTCTACGAGGTCTTCAACACTTTGGTACATTTCAAATACTGTTTATATATTGATTTGACTGTTTTAGCCTTGTCCCAGACTTTTAATAGTCCATCCATCCATCTTCAACCGCTTATCCGAAGTCGGGTCGCGGGGGCAGCAGCTCCAGCAGGGGGGTTCCAAACTTCCCTATCCCGAGCCACATTAACCAGCTCTGACTGGGGGACCCCGAGGCGTTCCCAGGCCAGTGTGGAGATGTAATCTCTCCACCTAGTCCTAAATCTTCCCCGAGGCCTCCTCCCAGCTGGACGTGCCTGAAACACCTCCCTAGGGAGGTGCCCAGGGGGCATCCTTACCAGATGCACAAACCACCTCAACTGAGTCCTTTCGACGCAAAGGAGCAGCGGCTCTACTCCGAGCTCCTCACGGATGACTGATCTCTAAGGGAGAAGCCCGCCACCATTCTGAGGAAGCCCATTTCGGCCGCTTGTACTCGCGACCTAGTTCTTTCAGTCATGACCCAGCCTTCATGACCATAGGTGAGGGTAGGATAAAAAATTGACCGGTAGATCGAACGGTGCGATAGAGCGAGTGCAATACCGCCCCCACTGTCCCGATTCTCCGGCCAACCTCCCGCTCCATTGTTCCCTCACTTGTGAACAAGACCCCGAGGTACTTGAACTACTTCACTTGGGGCAATACCTCCTTCCCTACCCGGAGTACGCACTCCATCGGTTTCCTGCTCTTTTAATAGTAAACTATGAAAAACAATTATACAAATATTTTGTTGTTAGTTTATTATGACCTGCCAATATGCTGTTGGTCCTCTGCGTACTGCCAAAACAGCGCCGACCCGCCGAGGAATGGACTCTACAAGACCCCTGAAGGTGTCCTCTGGTATCTGGCACCAAGACATTAACAGCAGATCCTTTAAGTCCTATAAGTTGCAAGGTGGGGCCGGCATGGATCTGACATCCCACAGATGCTCAATCGGCTTGAGATCTGGGGAATTTGGAGGCCAGGGCAACACCTTGATGTTACACAAACCATTCCCGACAATGTGTGCTGTGTGGCATGGCACATTATCCTGCTGAAAGAGGCCACAGTCAACAGGGAATACCATTGCCATGAAGGGGTGTACCTGGTCTGCAATGATGTTTAGGCAGGTGGCACGTGTGTAATTGACGTCCACATGAATGGCCAGACCCAGGGTTTCCCAGCAGAACATTGCCCAGAGCATCACATTCCCTCCACCGGCTTGACGTCTTCACACAGTGCATTTTGGTGCCATCACTTCCCCAGGTAAACAGCGCACATGTACCTGGCCGTCAATGTGATGTAAAAGAAAATGGGACTCATCGGACATTCTTCCACTGCTCCAAGGTCCAGTTCCAACACTCGCGTGCCCATTGTAGGTGCTTTCGACGGTGCACTATGTTGCCTCATAAACAGCAGGGTGTGGTGCACTGTGTATTGTGACACCATTCCTCTCATAACCATTTTTTAACATTTTCTGTGACTTGTGCCACAGTAAACCTTCTGTCGGTTAAATATAAGACAAGTGATATTTTAATAAAACAATGAAAAATCAAGGTAAACATCACTTTTATTGGCCTTCATTTCCTATCAAGCTGTAACTTAGCCAAATTTCAGGATAAATCTAATGTGATGAATGTAAATTACACTGTTGGACATTGTTAGTGGACAAATAAAATAAACTGGTAAGAGTGTGAAATACTTTCCTTCCTATATATTCACAGGGCTGAATGTGCCTGCAGTTGAAGAAACATGCAAATCTGACTAAAGAGTGGTCTTAATTATTCATTTTGTTGCAGTAAAGAGCCACATAACACCTCAGATGTCTCGACTGGCCCTATGAATTTAGCATTTTAAAGCCACTTGGCCACATTGGTTACATTTGTGTGCACTTCAAAGTTCATTTGGAGTCCTAAGTGTACAGTACTCGCATTGCCTCCGTCATGCATTAGAGCCATGTGCTTTACTAAAACAGGCCATAAACCTAAAGGCATTCGTTATGTTTCATATATTTTCGGGTGTTTTCTGTCCTACATAAGGCCTAATAATGTCTTTGATGGGCATGAAGGCTGTAGGTTTGAGGCCAGCTGTTTTTAAAGGACCACTGTGTGTTACAGTGTGTGGTGCTGCCTTTACAAGTTGAACTGATTCAATTGTACATATTTGTGCTTAAAGGGATAGTTCACCCATAAAAATAAAAACAATTCTGACATTTTGTAATGATCATCATCTTTTTGTGATATGCAAATAAAACCATGCAATGCTGATAAACTTTTCTTCACTTTGAATGTAGAAAGTCACTTTTATAGTTAAAACTGTCAAATGTTATTACTTATTTGGAGAAACACATATTTAAGAAGTAAAAGTGCATATTGCCCATCTCTATTTTTGTATACCACATTATAGCATTAGAGGATGTGTCTCATAAAATCACGTTTTTATATCTACATTTTTGCAAAATTATATTTACGTTGTTTGTTGTATGTATCGTGGCAGTTTCCTGGTGAAATTAACACTAGATACACAACAACAACAACGAATTTTCCTTTCACACAAATCCCAAGTAAAACAGCAAATTAACCGTGCATGAACACTTTTCTCCCTGTTCCTCACATAACGCTGTTTTATGACATCTTTACACTTATAATATATTGCATGCAATATATTTACGTTTGCATTAGATAGCCAACTACATTTACAAGCTTGTTCGAGCATGATCAAATTGTGCGGTAGTTTAACCGATAGAGCGTTGCACTTGCGATGCAAAGGAGGATCCTAAAGAGCACGCAATTCAACATGTGAGCCAGAAGTTTAATGGAAGCACAATAAAAGGACATGGTTGCCTCTGCAATGTTTTTACATCTCACATCTGACACTATCGGTTAGGTTTGGGTTTAAGGTTAAGGGTAGGGTGGTCGGTTACGATGACTTAAAACTCGATAGAGCATTAACCTTAAAAACCTCACCTGTTTGGGAGAACATTTAACTCGCTTTTAGCACCACACAGTGGACATTGGAACCTCGGAACTGTGGCAATTCGTGAAAGGAACCACGTAATATCATTTAGCAAAAATGTTGTAACAGTCATGTCATTTTCATGAGATCAGCCTAGAAATACGAGCTGAATACGAGTAAAACTGGTTGTGTTTCGTACTGTATATAAATCTGACATAACACAAAGGCTGTGCTATTGCTTGAAATATACTGTACAGCAAACCCCCAACCTCTTTATTACTATGTAAATATTAAATAATATCGATTTTTTTTTTAAGAAGCATTGGTGAGAAGGTGACAGGGAGAATCCATCTTTAACTTTACGTTTTTCATAACTGTGGAGAGCGCTGGATTACACAGAATCAAACTGTCAAGACTGAAGCTAATGATGAATCGAGCAATGATAACCCACCTGTTTCCCACGCTTGCCAGAGGTTATAGGAGTGTGATTTCTCCCTCTCAGAAGTCTGTTTTATATATTAAAGTTTTTATAGTGGCAGTTTGGGAATCCCCATAAGTTCAGCCACCAGCTAATGCTTTTCAAAACCCAAATAAAGTCGTACCATGATTTCAGTGTAGTGTTGCCCCACTAACACCAGTGTGCATTTCCATGTTTTCCATGAGTTATTACTGATTCATCACAGATATATTCTCATGGGAACTGGAGCAGTTGAAGTATCTCATGCAACATGATGGTTCCTGGTACCGATTACTGTTTGCATCTAACAAATAAAACCCACAAATGAGATCTCTTCAATATCTCAATTGTTTCTCCTAGACAGTAACAAGATCAAATGCAGAGCAAATTCTGACTTCAAACTCTGCTTAGATCCTAAAATCTGAAATCAAAAATGGACCAAGACTCTAAAAAGATGTGTTATGGCTCGACTGTGACTAAAGTCAGACACACACGCTCACACCTACACAGCAAAAACATTTCCATTCCATTTCATTATATAAAGTCATCAATGTGCCATTTACAGTGGCAAGAAAAAGTATTTGAACCCTTTGGAATTAGCTGACTCTACATATCCAGGGGACGATTCCCTGCCCTGACATAACTACTGGGTTCATTGTCGTCAGGTATTCTGCAATGTTGGCCTGCAATGACAGGCAGAAACAAATGATGACGATGAGGGTGAAGAAACACATGACAAATCACATGAGGGAACAGAAAATCACATGACAACAAAACAGGAACTAAACTTCCAAAATAAAAGACATGAACACAAAATATGAACAAAAACACATTTAAACATGACATAAACACTTCTACTATAGTGCATGACTTATTGATCCATTTTTACATTTGCATTACATAACGAACAATATTTAGAAGCTTATTTGTGTTGATCAAATTGCGAGGTAGCTCAACTGATATCGCATTGCACTAACAATGTAAAGGACCAGGATATGAGCGAGCCAAAAGTGTCATAGAAGCAACACAAAATGAAGTGGTTGCTTCAGAAATAGATTTTTATTTCATGTTTGCTTTTTATGACACTATTAGGTTCAGGGGTCAATTCTGTTGATTTAAAACTCGATCTGGAGTTAAGTGCCTTGCTCAAGGGCACAATGGTGGTAGCCGTGGGGTTCGAACCAACGACCTTCTGATTAACAGCCCTGTGCTCTAGCCACTACACCACCACCACCACTACTAGAAACTACTGTTTAATAGGTCATACATTTTAGAGCTCATCTTTGTTTCCTTTCGCTAACCTATCCTGTTAGATTTAGAGTTCCAGGTATATCCAAGCACAAAAGTAGGCCCAATAATCTTTGAAATCAAAACAAAAGAACAAAACCCCCTGAATTCATGTGCAAAAAGATAATATCGTCACCAAAGTACAAGTGTGTGCAGAAAGTCAGCATGCAGTTTATGAAACATGCCAATATTTATCTTACAACATATGGCTTGGGCTGATATGGATGCATGTTGATTGTTAAACACACTGGAAACTCAAGATAATTTGTCTTGAACCAAATGAAGATGAGGGATGATAGCGATAACTTGGTTTTGCCAAATACACTTTGTCACCAGGGAAGAATGAATTTATGGAAAAAACATATTGGTCTCATTAGAGACAAGCTTGGCATTTTCACAACCTGCAATTTGAGAGACGAGTCATTGTGGATCTTTTCACGCACTCACCCGGTGGATGTACAAGATTTGTGACTCTACAAAGGAACAAAGACTACTTGCAGGTTGGCAAACATGCTGCTTTTTTACCTCCGTCTCACCTGCTAACACTTCGAAGATTAGGCAGATTAGGACTTTATGGTACCGATCTGTTAAATCATTTCTTAATATGCACGAACAGCCGGAACAGTCGAGGGGAATTGCCTCAGTGCTCTGGATTCTCATTGATGTGCCCCAAACCCTGTTTTCAGTCCTTGCTTTGATTTGTTGGTTTCTATGGCCACAATTCATTACAAACACTTTTCTTGTCAAAACGTTTACTGGTCTATCAATGGGGACTGGGCCCTGCTTGGGAATAAATCAGCTGTCAAGGCCCAGCCGATGGAAACAGTGTCGCTACAATTAAATGCGGCTCTAACGGGCCTCCAGCATGGCCTGCGGTGACATCAAGCGGCACAGGTCCACCCCTGTATCGCGCCTCCAGCGTGCCGTCAACTTTGGCACATCGTTGCGCAGGACCACTGTATTTGTTCCCCAAATTGCAGTCAGGTCACAGAAATAAAGAGCCCACGAGACCCATTTGCTACAGCAGGCGAACTCGGCTTCAACAATGCGTCACACACTCCACGTTGACACTTTCATTGCTGCCTTTTTTCTAAGCAGCGCTTTTGACCTTTTCTCAATTGTTCCCTTCTTTGCATTTCTTTTTTCCCGTCCACTTTTCCCCCAATCTATTACGATTGCCCCTTTCTTGTTTTGTTTTACTGTGCCGTGCTCTTTATTTCTATGGTGACTGCAAGCTTCCCAGGAATAATGAAAGCCTGGGGATTACAAAGCGTGAACACTGATGGGTTTTTCATAAATAGAAACTCCTGGAATAAATGGGATGGGTTTATATGATTGCCTTCACAGATGGGACATGAAGTCTGATGATAGGAGACTTTTGGTCATTCGGTGACAAATGAGAAATAGATTGGACAAAAACCTACATCGCAAGACCACATTGTCTTGTCTGCACGAGACAAGGGAGCGTCTAATGTAGCACTCATTTCTGTTGTCCTGCTCTGCTTGCTTGCTTCATTTTAGTATGGATTGTGTCCTAGGATGTTTTGTGTGCACAATAAATACATTTATATGCCATAACCTGGCCAGATAACAGGAATGTTGATTGTTCAAGTCTCAAAAGAGGCGATTCATGAACTATGTCCCATGAGCAAGGCTCTTAAACTATGGTATATCCTTATATTATAAGATAAATGTATTTAATATAATTTAAGTCATTTTAATTTTAAAATTATATTATGTTTCAAGTCATTTCAAATTCATTTAGATGATGACCAAAAGTGATGATGGTTAAAAGTAGCTTAAACCAACCTTCATTTGGTTTTAGCTGGTTTACCTGGTCTCCCAGCCTGGCCAAGTTGGTGCTCAGCAGGTTTTTAGCTTGCCAGCCAACAAGGCTCCCAGCTTATAAGTGCCCTAAACCATTCTAAAACCTAGCCGAACTAACTCGCCAACCTAACCACCTTAGACTGGTTTAAACTGGGGGTTTTTTCAACATGAAAACTTTTTAATTCAGTCCTTCAGTGACTACATGGAGTCAGACACCTTACTTAACCCACTACAGTACTGGATTCAGCTGGGTATTTCTTCACCTGTACCTCAGCAGCAGTCGGCTCTTCTGCCACAGGGAGTTGGAGGGGGGTTTGCCACTACATAAACATCCTGCACAGCCAGATGCACATACAGTTTGAACTCCAGCAGCCCTGCATAAGTGCGGCCTGCAGCTAATAATGCACCAGACTACACTAACATGTGCTCATTGTGTCTGGAAATATCCGCTACTTTCACACGCAGATCAGGTCACTGTGTATTCACTCAGTAATGCATACTGCAGGTGTGTGGGATGAGAAGGCTTCAGCCCAGAGGAACAGAAAGATTGTATATTGATATGCACACAGATTTGCGTGTGATTAAAAGGATAGTTCACCCAAAAATTTTAATTCTCTCATAAATAACGGTTTTTAGAAGAATATCTACTTTCAGACAGCCCTCCTAAACGCAACTTCTCTCCAAAGAGTCCTTCTTCTTTAGTTTTTGGTGATTCACATTGTTTGTGCATATCGCCACCTACTGGGCAGGAAGGAGAATTTATAGTAAAAAAGGAATTAAATGTTTATCCATTTATTTCACTTTTAAAGGCATGGATTAAACCACATGAGTCGTATGGAATAATTTTACACTGCCTTCATTTGCTTTTAGATTTTAAAAGTTTTGGACCACGTACCCCAAGTAATTGTTCAATGAAAATCTTGACATACATTGTGCTTCATGTTCACGCAAATTTTATTCTCTTATTTTTTTACGCTAAACAATCTGTTTTCGTGGGAACACTTCACGCTCTCACAGAGCTCATAAATGTAAATTATGACTATGATATGATAATTTGGTGAATTATTCCTTTAAACAGCCAAATTCTACACTTTTGAAGCATTAAAGTTTTCCCATGAAGCCTAATTATGATGTTAGTCGTAAAAAACTGTCAAAAACAGTCCTAGTTAAGTTTTGCATGATTATTTTCTGCCTTCTGTTTGACCCTTTGTCTCAAAACATAACCTATGCAAGTATGCGAACATGAACACTTCAAGCTATTGTGTATGAGCTAGATTTATTGCATTTTGAAATGTGCCAGATCACAATTCATATTGCGTTGCTAGAACATGTTGCTAGTGAAATGCATTACATGCTACTATAAATTGCAAATTATACGTCATCAATACTGGAAAACGTATTATTAACTTTGAAAGTAAGTCCGGATTGCTTTCACACCAATTATAAACCATCCTGGTTTGGAAACAAACCAAATAAGACAAAATCATCCCAAACAAAGCACTTAGAGGATGCCTGCATAGTTCATTGAATCAATTTTTCTTTAATTGATTGTTTTATTACTAAAAGAGCAGGAAAAATCCTGTCTTTTATGATGCAACCCCTTTAAAGACCCCATTACATTTTGTGGCTGTTAGCTTTGAAGTCTTCTAAATGCTAGTATACTCCTATAAGTGATGTATGTATATCCCAAAAATTAGTATGTCCCAAATTCCTGTTTCAATAGGAAATATGTCAACAAATGGAAAGAAAACTGCACTTCATGGAGTGTTTAAGGGAGCTGGCATCAACTGGGCTTCAGTTCAGAACTGCCATGTAATAATGTACAATAATATGTGATAAAGCAATTCACTTCAGCACCCACTAAGAGCATTCCTCATAACATGTAGTTGAACCGAGAGCCCTTGTCTACTTGTTTTGCCCAAGGCACTGTCAACACTCTCTCACAATGACTAGAAGGAATAGTTTCAACTTCAATAGCTGTCACAGGAGAACAAAAGAGATAAAACGGTGAGAGAATAGCAACAAGAGGCTCACTGACAGATGATTTTAGGCCTGTCTTGGAAAGCTAAGGAGACAGTATAAACATTTAGTGTGCAGAAATGCTTGAACATAAGCTGTATCCTAGTGGAAGCAGGGACACACATTCATTTCTACTTCTCTCAAAACATCCCCTGCGATTAAAATAAACCTTTCTTGCCATTTTGTTTTAGCTAGACAAATTCTCAGTATAACAATCAAGATGAACTTCTTTTAACTTGACAGTATCTTTAAATGCAACACTTATGGCGCAAGACGCAGAACAAACACTTTAGACATGACGCAACGGGCAAACACATCAATCTTTTGCATGCATACATAGACCAATGATTCAAAATGGTGCAAGTGCAGGGCTGAACTGGTAATCTGGCATACCAGGCATTTTCTCGGTGAGCCGACACACTTTGAGGCCGATCAGGGATGGACTGGGCATCGGAAGAACTGAGCAGGCTGGTGGGTCAGCCACGAAATGGACCGAATGGTCTGCAATAAGCTAAAATGAGCTGCTGCGTTGTGCAGAATGGACCACAAAACGGCGCCACGATATGCAGAAAAGGAAAGCGAACCCCCCAACCACTCAACAACGTGTGGGCTAGTTGCTATGTAAAATCCCGGGCCGATTTCTCTTCCCAATCCAGCCCTGTGCAGGTGGAGTATATAAATGCGTCCTATGTGGTATATATTTGCATGTAAGCATAGTGCCTCGGAAAAATATAGAAATACAATTCTTTTGAAAACACTAATATTAGCATGACTGCATCAAAAATAAATACATTTACCAACATAAAAAACATGTGTTAGCCATTCAGCGTTTACTAAATGATCAACAAGTTTTAAAAATGGGTTGAATTTTAGTTCTCAAAGTGAGATGTCTAATGGCAGAAAACAATAGAAGCCTGTATCTTTTTCATCCATCGGTCTTAATATTAGATTATTAAAATGAACAAAAGAAAAATACAGCTCTGTCCCTCTTACAATATATCGCAATTTTAAAAGTAATCTTGGATCTAATGAGGCACAATATTACATAAACACTCTCTAACATTCTTTCCAGATCAAGCCCACCGGCCGATATTTATCCTCTTTGCCATCAAATGGCATTAAAATCTGTTCCTGATGGCATTACTGGATCATATTTTGGAAAACCATTAGCATTGACAGGTGTTTCCCAACACATAAACCCATTGCCAAGAAACCCAGACTGATCATTATTCAGGATCTGATTTGTTTGTGTTGTTAAAATAGCAACATGTGCAGAAGATCGTAACATGGCGAGGGTGTGGAACCTTGGAAAAGGTTGAGTTCAGTGATCATAAAGCTCTTCGTTTCACTGGTTTGCATGAACCTAGATAAGAGGAAAAGGCCATGTTATTAAACAAGTGTGTGGTAGGGGAAATCCTGATGATGTCATTTATTTTTGTCTGAATGGTTGTTATTTTTAGACGTCATTTGATGTTATGATTCTTATACTTACGAATTATTACTCAGAGAACATTGCATCTTTCTTGCATCAGTTGATGTATGCACAACATCCTGATAGCAATGTTATCAAGGGATTGCACTGTTTTCTGGGAAAGTGAAGATGCAATAAAACAAACTGGTAGACACGGTGATAATAGCAAATGGTTGTGGTCACCACATCATTGTGTGGGTTTTGGTGGAGACGAGAAGGTCAACACAGGTGCACAATAACAGACAAAAGTTGGAAAAGAATGAAAGAAGATAAAGTTCATGTAAGAGCAACAGTGTTGTTCACAAACACCCAAGAGAATCTGTTCTGCCATCAAAGTTTATTACATCACTCAAGAGGTCAATGAAAAGTGCAGGTTAAAACACCTTTGTTCAGTCACAGATGACAACATTTTAAGCAGAGGGCACTTTAGAGGGAAGTCTTTGTGTAATTTGATATTCAAAATAATATTAGCATCTAATCACATTTTGCTTAAAATTGTGGCAGGGCGGAGGACGGGGCCGGGCCGTGATTCCACACGCCCGGCCCGTAACACTCTCTCCGACGCACTGCCGTCTCCGGTCGCCTTGATCCCTCTCTCTCTGTCGCACTGCCGTCTCCGGTCGCCTTTATCCCTCTCTCTCTCCGTCGCACTGCCGTCTCCGGTCGCCTTTATCCCTCTCTCTCTCCGTCGCACTGTCGTCTCCGGTCGCCTTTATCCCTCTCTCTCTCCGTCGCACTGTCGTCTCCGGTCGCCTTTATGCCTCTCTCTCTCTGTCGCACTGTCGTCTCCGGTCGCCTTTATCCCTCTCTCTCTGTCGCACTGCCGTCTCCAGTCGCCTTTATCCATCTCTCTCTGTCGCACTGCCGTCTCCAGTCGCCTTTATCCATCTCTCTCTGTCGCACTGCTTCTCTCTCTGTCGCACTGCCGTCTCCGGTCGCCTTTATCCCTCTCTCTCCGTCGCACTGCCGTCTCCGGTCGCCTTTATCCCTCTCTCTCCGTCGCACTGCCGTCTCCGGTCGCCTTTATCTCTCTCTCTCCGTCGCACTGTCGTCTCCGGTCGCCTTTATCCCTCTCTCTCTGTCGCACTGTCGTCTCCGGTCGCCTTTATCCCTCTCTCTCCGTCGCACTGCCGTCTCCGGTCGCCTTTATCCATCTCTCTCCGTCGCACTGCCGTCTCCGGTCGCCTTTATCCCTCTCTCTCCGTCGCACTGCCGTCTCCGGTCGCCTTTATCCCTCTCTCTCCGTCGCACTGCCGTCTCCGGTCGCCTTTATCCCTCTCTCTCCGTCGCACTGCCGTCTCCGGTCGCCTTTATCCCTCTCTCTCCGACGCACTGCCGTCTCCGGTCGCCTTTATCCCTCTCTCTGCGACGCACTGCCGTCTCCGGTCGCCTTTATCCCTCTCTCTGCGACGCACTGCCGTCTCCGGTCGCCTTTATCCCTCTCTCTGCGACGCACTGCCGTCTCCGGTCGCCTTTATCCCTCTCTCTCCGACGCACTGCCGTCTCCGGTCGCCTTTATCCCTCTCTCTCCGACGCACTGCCGTCTCCGGTCGCCTTTATCCCTCTCTCTCCGACGCACTGCCGTCTCCGGTCGCCTTTATCCCTCTCTCTCCGACTCACTGCAGTCTCCGGTCGCCTTTATCCCTCTCTCTCCGACTCACTGCAGTCTCCGGTTGTCTTTATCCCTCTCTCTCCGACTCACTGCAGTCTCCGGTCACCTTTATCCCTCTCTCTCCGACGCACTGCAGTCTCCGGTCGCCTTTATCCCTATCTCTCTGTCGCACTGCCGTCTCCAGTCGCCTTTATCCCTCTCTGGCTTAATCATCAATTATGGGCCGGGTGTGTGGAATCATGGTCCGGCCCCGCCCTCCACACTGCCACAAACATATGCACTTCTCGTTAACAAATGCACATATTAAATTATGTGTAAACAAATAAACATGCTTGTTCAAACATGTTTTTTGTATGTACTCTAGTTTATTTTAATCCTACAAACCTTAATATTTTTGTTACAGTATGAAAAAATAGCTTGGGAGACTTAATTGAGTTCTCAGCTGGGTCGTTCTATATCAACTCAACCAGAGTACATGGTGATGAAAGCCAAAATATTGTATTTTACCAAGTAAAAAGTAAGTATTCCCTTATTTTTTAGAGGGGCATCAAAATGTACATTTTTGCCTATGATTTTAAGGTTTACAAAATGACGTTAGAAAGATAGCAGCATCATTGTTATATTTTTACACAGAGATAGGTAGGCCTATTACTAAAATCAGTTGACTTCAGCATCCCTTGTTGGATTATTTTCCAATGGTGTCGCAAATCCAAGAAAACAAGAAAAACCAGCTTCATACAATGTGACACATTCGCTTTTCAACTATTGAAAAAAGGATAAAATGTAAAAATTTTCCAATGAAGCCACATTGAGAGCCCCATATCCATTCCTTTATCAGTGAACAGTTGGTGATACATTTTCAGACCTCTATATGCCAAAAACGTAAATGTATTATCTAATATATTTGGCATGAAATCAGGATATTTAGCAATTTCTTGTAAATTAACTATATCTTAATTTTACAATTTTAATTTTTTTTCTAACCAAATTTTAAAAGTACTATTAATACAAATATTATCCATTTCATTTTAGATTCTCCGTTCATCCAAATCAATATAGGCTGAATTTGGGCAGCTTTTTGACAACTTAAGAATTTTAAGACTAACTCTAGGTTTCCTGGTATCCCATATACATTTACAAAATAGTTTATTCCATTATCTAAAAACACTTTTTGGTATACTAACTGGTAGATTTTGAAAAAGGAAAATAATCTTAGGGATAATATTCATCTTTGTAGTCTCTGTTCATCTGGTAATCAATTGTAGTCTATATTTATTTGTAATAGTTTTGAATGATATATAAAGTTTTCAATTCAAACAAATATAAAAGCTTTTATATTTAAAATAAAAATATTGATATTCTCAACTCTCTTGCAGTCAGACAAAATGTGACAGGATCAACTCATCGCCACAATCATACCTTAGATTTAATTCTGTCATATGGAGTTGATGTTGATACTATATAAAATCTGATGCGGAGTGATGACAGATCAGATCATAAACTCGTCTCTTGTATGCTGCGATCAGCTGTCGTCACTCAATCTACACCAGCTATTGTCCAGGTAGAACTATTCTTTCGACCGCTAAAGATACCTTCACTCATAATCTTTCAGATCTATCTCATAGACTCAGTAAGCCACAAAGTCTAGAAGAACTTGATGTAATAACAGAAAATGTAAATACAGTCTTCCCTAGACCTCTTGATAGCCCCCTTCCATTAAAGAAAATTAAAGAAAAAAGCCCCACACCATGGTACAATGATCACACTCATGCTCTCAAGATAGCAGCTCGGAAAATGGAGCGCAAGTGGGAGAATACAAAATTAGAGGTATTTTGTGGTGCATGGAAGGGTAGTGTCTGTAGCCACAAAAAAAAAAAAAGGACAAACACCTACTTTATCCATCAACTCACAATTATGCTGCTTCAGTTAGGTCTGCTGGAACCAGTAACATTTATCATGATCTATAACTCTGCAAAAAAATTGAATGGCATCTATGCTAATATTATTCTATTTATATCCGTCTCAACCCCTGGATTCCTATCCGGCTCCATTCCTGTTTGGTGTCAGACTCCACTGCTACATGTCTCTGAGTGATGATGACTAAATGCAGCCGGTGTCAGCCAGACATCACTTCAGTATATTATAATGGACTTCAGAGGATGAACTGATGCCAACTCCAACCATAAGACATGGGATACTTCATAGGCCACTGCCTGAACCTTGGACTTATGATAGACCTCACCGAAATGACCGAGCAGTTGAATAGTGATGCACCTCACTCATCTCTGCCTGCATCACCTTGGTCTAATGATGGAATACACTCTTGAAATGGAATACATAGACTATCAATTAATTGCCAAAAAAAGCCTTCATCAGCTAACTAACAAAGGTCAATGCATCTATATGAACTCCTGCAGTTAATCCAGGATGGACTTCAAAAGACATTAGTCATCTTACAGTTCATAAAAAATCTTTGTTTGAGCACTGACCCTTAACACTTACTTAGTTTACTCATTTTAAACCATGACTTGCACTGCACATAAATAAGTATTTTTGGTATTATATTCATGCTTTTAGCCAGATGGGAACTGGCCCCAGTGAGTCTGTTTTCTCCCAAGGTTATTTTTCTCCATTAACCAACATCTTATGGAGTTTTGTGTTCCTTGCCACAGTTGCCTTCAGTTTGCTCACTGGTGTTAGAATTGAATAGAAGCCTTTATTTTGGTCACATTTTTGCCTATACACAGTGAAATTGATTTGTTTTCACATATGTGCAGGGTCAGCCATGATACAGCATCCCTGGAGCAGATAGAGTTAAGGGCCTTGCTCAAGGGCCCAACAGTGGCATCTTGGCAGTGTTTCTGGTCAGTAACCCAGAGCCTCAACTGCTGAGCCACTCATTAAACTCCGCTGAGAGTTTAATGAGTGTTGTCGCGAATGTCAAATATAAAACGAACTCAACCGCAGTGCGGTATCCATGGAGGCATCCGGGACCGTTCAACTGGTCAGTGATGAATACGAATATATAATTCAAGCCAGCAAATTTCCGACAGCAAAGCTCATTAAACTTATAACTTATAAGTCTTTCACTTATAACACACCCATGTCTTATTGCCAGAGGCCGCACTATATCTTTATATGACAGTCCTATTTCAAAGTAAAATGTTATTTCATTAGTCATCTCCATCTCATGCCGACTGCTGTAGCATATGATTATAGTGACGGATGTCGTTCCCACAAATTAATATCTCGTGGCCACAGCATATTATCACGTTCCCGTGAATTAATATGTCGTGGCCACGACAAAACCAAGTGAACCGAACATGTCCCCTCTGGTATTAATGCATGATTTTCTGTAAAGCTGCTTTGAAACAATGTGTGTTGTGAAAAGTGCTATACAAATATAAATGACTTGACTAAGCCTGTGTTGTGTGCTGTGCTCTTGACGGCCTATATGAATTCACTAATGCATTGATACACCAGCTGTTTCATATTTTTTTTAATCACATTAAGAATTTGTTTGCAGCAGTCTTCTTGAGCTCTCGAAGCAGCCACTGTTTCTTCTTGTTGTGTAAATGTCTTTAATTGCTTCATAATTTTACAGTTATCCCTTGTACTGTGTAAGCTACTGTGTTTTATGTCCTCATGATTACATGCTGAATACTTGAGCAGTGTAAATGCATTACATTTTTTTATATTTTTATTGCAATGTCTTGTGCACAGTTTGAATTAATAAAATTTTTTATTTTCATAATCAGGAGGTTTCAGCAGAGAGGTAAATCCTGCCAAGTCTCATCTCTCACATGATTGGTTGTGCACTGCAAACGTTACTCATTCTTATGCAGAATCTTAAATTCAGGATCGAAGCCTGAGTTGACAGAGAAAGTTGATGAGCTGCAACATGGTACCAATTAAGCCTGATTGGATTGGTTTGAATTTGTCAATCTGAAACCAGCCCTGAAACACTGAGTTTGTTCAATGACCTTCATGGTACATGCCTCAAGTTGTTTTAAACATAATTTCTTAAAATAAATAACACTGAAAAATTATGACAACTAAATTGACACAAAAGTTAAATGACATATTAGACATTTGTAAATGCACATGACACATCGCCATAGAATGGGGCCCTAAAATGATCTATGAACACTGAATAACATAAGACGGCATGGCATGACATAACATAGCACAACATAATGTAGCAAAACACAGCACACCACAGCATAACATAACATAACATATCACAGCATAACACAGCACAACATAACATAGCACAACACAACATAACCAAGCATAACATAACATAACATATCACAGCACAACATAACATAACACAGCACACCACATAACAGCACAGCACAACACATCATAGCCTAACATAGCACAACATAACATAGCACAGCATAACATGACACAACATAGCATGTTGACTTTAGGAGAGCACAAGGTGAACACTCCCCGCTGAACATCGACAGCTCCTCTGTGGAGATCGTCAAGAGCACCAAATTCCTTGGTGTTCACCTGGCGGAGAACCTCACCTGGTCCCTCAACACCAGCTCTATTAACAAGAAAGCCCAGCAGCATCTCTACTTTCTTCGAAGGCTGTGGAAAGCACACCTCCCACCCCCCATCCTCACTACATTCTATAGAGGGACTATTGAGAGCATCCTGAGCAGCTGCATCACTGCCTGGTTTGGGTCTTGCACGGTTCGGACTGCAAAGCCCTGCAGAGGATAGTGAGGACAGCTGAGAAGATCATTGGG